>CAEGAE010033839.1:0-84035 GCA_903067095.1 Girardinus metallicus | reverse complement strand
CACAGCAGATCGGACAGCGGAACCAGTCGAGTCTACCAACGTCAGCTCAGGTCCTGGGAGTAGATATCATTTTTAATACAGATTTTATAGTTAAACGAACTTCAAACAGAAAGTCAGCATCAATGTGAAATTCTAAATATATGGAAGGGCTCATGATTTCTTTTTTAATTTACTACCAAGTCAAATTCTATTTGTTACCCTTTACTACCTTTTACTGGCCTTCATTTGAGCTACTTTAATTTACTAGCTTTCACTACCGCGCGGAAACCCTGAATGTTGGTCCACAAATCAATAAAGCTCTGAGAGGAAACCTAAGTTTCCTTCATTTTTTTATAAGTTATCTAAATAGTTTTTTGTAAAGCTTTAAAAAAAAAAGAACTTGTATTTGCCAGATCAAAAATAAAAATTCCAATGGAAAAAATGCTTACACAACACAAACACAATCTATATTCCTGTTGCTAATAAATATGTTTATTTTAATTGAGTCTAAACTGACATTATTTTCATAATATAAGACATAAAAAACTAAAGTTTACAGAAATATGTTCTTTTAGCTGCTTAAACTGAAATAATATTTAAGCTGGTTTTAAACATAACATATAAATGCATAAATTTGACAAACTAGTAACTTTGTATTTTTTTTTTAAAGTTCTGTATTATTCTGTAATCGGGAAACAAAATATCTGACAGAGTCAGCAGAGTGTGAGATGTGCAAAGATTTCTGAAATAATTTTGTTTATTGCAGTGGAATATTTTCACACTGAAAAAAGTTGCAACTCTGTAGACATATTTATTTTCCCTTACATTTTCTTTCTTAATATACCTAATGAACTGTACATATGGTGCAGACTCAGAAAGGTTAACATAAATCTGACTAAAATAAATGACATGTTCTCCAGTCTTTCCCAATTTGAAGACCGTCAAAAAAAACTCCATGCCCCAAAAATCAGAAATAGTGTGTTATTAACGTCGGAAAAATTATTCCTTAATGTTGGATAAAGTTTTTCAATAAATAAACATACATAAATTGATGACAGTATTCTTCTATATTTTTCAGTTTTGCAACTACAATAAACATTGTTTTGTTTTAGAAATTTTTATCCATCTTTACCAGGGGTGTCAATAAATATGTAAGTACTTCTGTATCTTCTGGTAAAATAACTCCTCTCGGTTTTAGCCGTGGATCGCTTTTGAGTAATTTTAACGAAGCTGAATTAAGCAAATCTTACCTGTGCTGGTCATCAGGTTATCAAAACATCATGGCTGACTCCTGGCTTTGGCATCAGTTTTGTTCAACCAGCTTGATTACACGAGTCTGTCCGGAAGCACAGCACTTCTGCACGGTTCCAATGTTACTCCAAAACAAAGTAATAGAACACAGAAACCAGACGTCGGACCCAAACTGGTATCACTCCATCTCTTTTGGTCCCTGTGAGTCCTCAGAGATCCACAATTGTCAGAGTAAAAAGGGTTCAGCTTCTTTGCCTTGTGTTTAAAAAGGTCCTTCACTTGGACAAGCATCAGCTACGTTTGGTCCAGAGCTGCAGCACCTCTTCTGCTTAACTGCGCGCCATCGCAGTTTTGTTCCTGATCAGCTCGAGTCTGGGTGACAAATGCTGTCCTGCTTTTTGGTCTTCAGTCACAGTTGTTGCCTTGACCTGGGAAAGTATAAGACGGAACTTTTAAAGAAAATTTGACAATTGTAAACAAAGGCTAAGGCCTTTAAATTATTTCATTCTGACATTTATTATAAAGAAAACATCCAAGACCTAGAAATGTACTAACTTCAGTTTAGAAAGAATTTGTATTATTTAAATGATAAAATGTGAATTTACTTAAGTGCAGCTGTATAAATGGAAAGGGAACGTCCCAGCAAATACACTAATTACATGCACAATCAGGTAAAGCACTTTGGAAAAAAAAACACAACATTCAATATAGAGAGTGGTGCAGAAAAATTGATGGGGGACAAAACAAACAGCCTGCAGCAGCATTTAGTCGCAACAGGATCCAGCGTCTCACTTTCTCTACGACTATTACCAACTCCATTTCAATATTGATTGTTCCATGAGTCTGAACAAGAAGGTCATTAATGAGTAATTTCCTGGGATTTCCATATCAAATTTCCAGTGGCCGTGACCGCTGACAATTACATTTCCTTTATTCTGTAATTCTAGCATTAAAAACACAGACTCTTCGATTCTCGGCTCCCCTCTTTTGTTACCCCAACCGCAAAAAAAAAAAAAAAAAAAAAATCATCCCACCCTCTCTGTTTGTGCCACTCCCCTCTCTCTCCTCCTCTGAGTCCCACCTCGCTCTTCGGCGCCTGCTGGTTTCCATCCATCCAGCTTCTTTTGTCAGCCAAATATTTTTTGGACTGTTGGAGACGGCGTGTGTAAAGGTGTGGATCGTTCAGTTACCACCACAAATAAAACCGTAAAAATACAGAGACTGAGTGTGTGTGTGTACCAATCTTGCCAAAAATTTTCCTTTGGATTTACATCAGGACTTTGACTAGGACATTCCCAATGAATATACTCTGAATTAAGCTAATGCATTGTAGCTCTTGCAGTATGGTTAAGATCCCACTGTTAAAAGAACAGGTCTCAGAGCTGCAGACTCAATGATTTCCCTCTAGCATCAGCATCCTGCTGAAGGTAAGCATGGTGCCTCCACCACTGTCTTTCACAGTAGGGGTGGAGGCTTAGGGTGATCTGCATTGTTTTTGCTATGGCATTTTAACGTCACCTGGCCAGATTACCTACCATCATTTCTCACAATTTTAGCTTTTTCCTTGCAAACTCTTTCTTCAAGGCCAGGTTTTTCTGCCTCTCTAATTATTAGTCTCTCGTTTAGGAGGATGGTCATTGTCCTGGCAGGTTTACAGCTCTGCTATACTATTTTCAATTTCAAATGTTGGATTGATCAGTGCTCTGTGACATGTCCACAGTTTGAGATACATTTCTTATTTATTTTTGTTTAAACCCTGCTTTGAACTTATCCACAACTTTCTCCTTGACCAGTATGCTGTTTTCCTTGGTCTTTGTGAGGCTATTTGTTCACTAATGTTCTCTAACAATTCACAGAACATCTGCACTTGATTTTATTTAAGTGTATCCAAGGAAAGGGACTACATATTCTTTTCCATCCACTTCACAATTATGTGCTACTTTTGGTTTGGTCTAGAAAATAAAAGTCCAATACATTGGAATTTGTGGTTGTAAAATGTTTTACTTTTGCATTGCAGTATACTGGATATCACCGGTGGGTTAGACACATTTTTAAACATACGTACATGCAGAATTAAAGAGCCCTGTCTATTATTTGAAGCTTACTATACATGAATTATGCAACACTAGGTCTGAAAGAGATGAAAATGAATAGTGTTCTCATCCTGCAATCCCCACTCTGAGGGTTACCTTTGCTCTTTGCCACTTCCACATGTAGCTCTAACTTTGTTTGCACCACAAATAGAAAATGAACACATTGAAAATGGACTGTTTTTATGTGAAAAAGGGAAATCTGCACATTATGACTCATAACTGAAATTATGAGTCATTTTTATACCCTCCCATCTTAAAACAGTCATATTTTTAAGAGTAAAAAAAAACAAAAAAAAAAAAAAACGTGGTTTTGGAATAAATAAAAATTTCTTTAAATGTCCCACGTCCTCGGATAACCTTTAAGCAATTTAAACATATCAAACACCAGCTTATAAATACAAAATTACAACCACAAAGGATTACATTCTGCTGATTTCTCCAGGCTGTAATATCCTGACTCTGAAGCTACACACGCGCACATCCACACACATACATGCTTCCTGTTGTTTCAAGTCTGACCACATAATAGTATTAGCTATTAGAGCTGCGAGAAAGTAAGAATGTTTTTTTTTTTTTTTTGGCTGTGAGGGAAAGCAGAGAGAGCAAGAGAGAAGAAAACAGGCCAGCTACTTACTGATTAGTAGAACAACAGGAAAAGAGAGGAGAGAGAAAGGTTTTCTTTATTGGAAGGAGGGAGCGTAACTAAATATTTTTCCTTGCGGAGTTCTGACTCAATCGAGCTCCTGCTTAGTCATTTGATTTAATCACTGTCATTCGCTGCCTCACTGTGCTTTATTCCACATTGTGTGTTTTCTTTATTTTCTCCACAAAGACTTGTCACGCTTTTTTTTTTCATCCCCAGCTACTTTAACGTCCCTCCCAGTGTAACTCCTACTTCCCTGTCTCAGTTTTCCACTCGAGCCGTCTGTCCCATCAATCCATCAGCGGAGCTCCCTGTCATTTTCAAATGCTTCTTCTGTCTGCTTTCCCAACTGTCACTGTGGCTAAGACCCCCCCCACCACCCACCATCACCACCTCCGACCCCCCCCCCCTTGAAGGACGTGTGTGGTCCGGTCTGACTATAGAACATTACATTGTTCCAGACAGGTTGGACTGCGCCACTAGCCAGCAGACGGAGGCAGGCGGGGGTAGGTGGAGAGCAGGGGTTCCTAGGGAATGTTTGTTTTTCTGTTTCCAATTTGGTCCAGCCCAAGGAACTCCACACTCCGCTCTGTCTCAAACACACCATTCATGACGGCCTGACGTAGATGATTACACACAAACACCCACTCAGCAAGTCTCGGATAGATCACAGCACACACACACACGCGCAGATGTGTATATAAGCACATACCCACACATGCTGAGCTACTTTGCTGCCCACGAAATACACATATGTACATATATGAGAACTGAGAATGATACACACATGGCTTAGATCCGTTCTCAGTCGCTTTAACCATGAAACGTAATACGTTTAATTTATCTTTGTTCTCATCTTTTATTGTTTTCTGATTTGTTATTGCTAATGCCATTTCAAATGACATGGTGGTCAAACTAATTATGCTTGTTTTTTTCCTCGTCTTTCCGATCCCCCCTCCACTCTGTACTTGGGAAAATGATCGTTTCTGAAAGGGCTTTTTGATGTGTCTTGCTGAGTTTTTAGATGTTATGTAGACAAAGTTTAAGCTCCATGTTCCACCAATTAAAGCACAGAGGGCACATTGTTTCATACTCAACTATTCCATCTGAAACGGATTACTTTAGTAATTTCCTTGTTTGGATTTGCTTTTATTTTTCATTTTTTTCTATTTATCAAGTTTATTTGTAAGGAAGGAGCTCAGATCAGCTCTGGCAGCTGGAAAAAGTAGCAGATGTACCATACATGTGTTCGTATTTAAAAAGCAACTTCCTTAATGAGATCTGAGGGATCAAGAAGTCTTGCTAAAGATTAAAAACATTCCATATACACATGGATTTGCCAGCAAACAGGTGTAATACTAGCACCTGTTTTTCAACTAGTGCTCTTCATTTAATCAATTCTAATAATTTGCCTGGAGATTTCAGGCAGAGATGCACAGAGAAATCAACTGTTAAACAAAACAATTCAAAGTTGTAACAAACTGACCAGTGGCCAGGCAACCTGAAACTCAAAATTCCTATATTTTTCTGGTGAGGTTATGTTAATAATTTTATATCAATGCCTTACTCATTGATCTTGTTTAAATTTAATGTCAAAATTCTGTTTTACAGTAGTAATTCCCCCACACAGTAAAATGTTGCCTCTGCTTTTAATATAATTACCTGAGGGCCGATCATGTCAGGTAAGCTCAGAAGGGTTAGTTTTGAAGGGTTCTATTTATAGTTCTTCAAGAGAAATTGAGAAAGCCTTGCAAACTCAGAAAAAAATTCAGATGGCAAGTGAGTAGATTAAAATAATAATAATAAAAAAAAAAAAAAAAATGGTTAGATCATAATGTATCCAGACTTTGTCTGGTATCTCATTAAAAACACTTAAAACAATTTACCAGACAAATTTTAGAGTGATTCGAGTTTTTTCCGGCTGTACGAATCACAGAGGAAAACAATACTTTTCTCCTTGTTGTTGCTGAGCACTGCAGGCGAGCTGGCTGATAGGTGGCAACTATGCTCCCCCAGCTTGTAAGAAAAACACATTTGGATGTTTTGAAAATCTTTTAGATAGCCAACTGTCATCTGGCTACTGGAGCAGGTAGCCCAACTAATTAGCCAGCAAATATCAGATTGTTGTAATCCACATGTCAAAAAAGTATATCATTCAGAAGTACAAACATATTTACTTAAAAACTACTACTTAGTGAGTGTCTAATATTTTTGTACAAGTCAGAATAGTAGCAATAACCATGATGGTTAATTTTTTATTTGTTTTGTTTTAAATAAAAGTGATTACCACCCACCTTTAACATAGTTATAAGTACTAAATACAGTGAAACTGTTCAAACTCAACACACAGCCCTCATACCATGACGATCTAAAAATGTCCTATGCCTATTTCGCAGGGGCTAAAAGCGCCTTGTAAATGCAATGATAAACTTAAATAAATTTCCTGAATTGCATGTCAATGCCTCTTTCAATTTTTTCAATAACGGAACAATTTGGAATAACAGGAGACAACTGCTTAAAAAAATGTAAATCTTAAAGGCATGTACAAGAAGTCTTAAAAAGGTAAGCTATATGAAAATCTGTCCCAATGTCTGCTCATCAAAAAGTGCATTCATATTTATCAAACTAACCAAACTTCTGATCTGCATCTACCTTGCCATGTTCGATGCCAATCTGAATATACAAGTGAAAACTCAATTAAAGCAATTTCCTGTCAGATAGATTGATGGAAGAGGAAAACTATGAAGGAATCTGGTTTTACCTCTGACAGAAAAAAACTAATGGTTCCCAGAGGATGACATGTCAGAAAAATGGACCCCACTGAGTGTATTTGAAGAGCAGCTGACATTAACTGCTGATGTCCACGTCAAAACCATTTACCACTCACATTCTTACAAAATGAGCGGAGTAATTCCAATTCCTAGTAGGTTTGTTTCAGCTATGAAATCAAAGTACACCAAAACACCAATCAGGTTACCCGGCCGCTCGAGCATGAGGGATATCAGCTGCTTTCATCAGATTAATGTGAGAGAACTATGGGGGTTTCTGTCATGCAAAAGCAATATTGATAAAATTATTTGTTTTATTTTAATGTAAATTCAAGATAGACTGCATAGCTCCCTATGAGTAAATAACAGGCATTACAGCAGAAAATACTATAAAAACTAAGGAGCGTAACCACAATTTGAAGAAATGTTTTCAAACATAATTCTTTAAAACTTCACACTGTGCAAACTGGTTTGCTGATAAGGCGCTCCACCTGGTAAAAATCCACTTGCAGAGATAAACAATGGATCAAAACAGAAACTCCTTTATCATGTTTGTTATGAGAAAAGAAGGCATTGTGTTTGGGCTGCTTTGCTCTTCTATGTACGTCTTTCAGCAACCTTGATCAACCAGATCTTTCAGCTGCTTAAGTGAAAGCTGAGGGAGTGGTCTCTATTCACTGCTGCAAGCAACGCCCAGAGCTTTTAAGTGGTGTTCTGACAGTGGGACACGTGCATGTTACGGAGACACTGACTTTTTCCCATAATATGTGTCTTTGGAGTGTCTCAAAGTGCTTTACATAAGTTTGCTTTTTCCTGTGGGCTGTGACTACAGGGATTATTTTAGGAATGCTCTCTTTCAAATACTTGTGAAAACACATATAGTCAAGATATTTTTGAGACTCATCTGAGCAGAATTATTTCACAAAGGCAGAAGTGCCAAGAAAAGAGGCAATGAAAGACATTCAACATGTATTTTAATCAAGAATTTAAATAAATTTTATTAATTAGATATTTGGCACTGTCGGGTGTCAATGTTACGTACCAAAATGAACAAAGAACAGTTTCACATTTTCTCAAGAAAGAAAAAAAAAATCTTGATAATCTCCAGGGCTTTTGGGCAACTCCATTTTCATAGCACTGTGTGTTCCTTGGTAATGCAAATCAGTCAATTTGAGTTGATTCAAATTCAGTGCTATTGTGTACAAGTGCCATCAGCAGAATGTATTCTCTATTGTTTAAAAATATTGCCTTTTAGAAGCATTAAAATGTATTGTGACAAACATACCAATCCTCGTGAAGCCCCAAAATCAATTCTGATGTGTGAGCAGGACTGATTTACATGAGAATTTGAAAGACAAATATGACTTCATCCTGAACAACTTTTTTCCATGAAGAAAAATAATTTGAAAATGTTAGTTCCTCATTCACTGTTAAATATTTGCTGCCACAAAATATTTGTGCAGCAGGGAACAGAATTAAACCTACTGTCACAATCACTAAAATGAGAAATGAAATTCTTTGAGAATGTGTTCACTGAAACAGGTTGCACACACACACAAGCATTAATCGAAGATTTACAGTTTGTGACCTACAAATGGGAGGTTTTGACGCTGCCTGCCAAAAGTTGCTGCTACACTTCAGCAGTCACTGGAAGACAATAACCAACAGTTGCTGTGGCTGGTAGAGGGGACAAACTCACCAACCACAGTCAAGAGAGTAGCCACTTTTGCCTTGTGAACAGTGTTAATATCCTGCCCTGATGTACGATAGCAGTAGGGAACCAAGAGCTGCATAAATCAACTCTTGACTGTTGATTCTGACCTTGCGCTTCACAGCTAAGGCTCTCATACATCAAAAATAATGGAGAACAAACTCTGCTTCCGTGGTGGTGGTAGGCGTAATGGAAAGAACTAGTAGCTGCATAAATCAACATGTTGATTGTTGACTCTTGCTTTGCTTGTCTTTCCTCCCCAAAAGAAACGGAAAACAAACTGAGACACACATCAAACCGGCTGCCAGAAATCACTGATGATTTTCAGGACACGTGCACATAACACTATAGGGGTGTGTGCGTGTGCGGTTTGTCAATGTCTGGGTAAGCTCAAACATTACGTCAGTCAAAGACGAGCACACACACACACCCACACCCCTTGCACACAAGTGGACATTCACACATTCAAACAGATTTATACACCAAAACAGGCTCTACACTTACTGACCAACACACAAGTTCCACTCCTTATACCAAAGACGTTTCCTGCAAGAGCAAGGCCCTACGGGAAAATAGTCTGGACAAACTTCAGATGCACATACACACCTGCAGACACACATATGCACAACGGAACATTTCAAACCCACAATGTTGACATTATGCTGCTTTCCAAAGCCGGTCTATCTGCACGCCGGCCAAGGGAAGCACTATCGGGAATCAACATGGAGAAAGTTGTCGGACTTTGTACAAAAACTGGATTTGAATCAAAATTTAAAGCCAAATATGATCATATTTTCAGGGTGACTCACCTTAAGTTTTAACGAAGCATTTCATAGCCCGAAAGCCGAGGGAATCACTGATACCATTCTCCTTTAACTTTTAATAAAAGTATGCGGTGCCTTTTATAGTCAGTTTCTCACAGTTCATAAATCAGTTCACAATCATTAATAAATTGAGTTGCTTCTGTTAGTAAATCAGTGACAACATCCAAACTATAATATACAATTTTATCGGAGGTAAACTGATTACAATAATTGTGTTAGTATTATTTTTTGACTGTGGTATTATTTTCTGTATAACATTTACCATAATTTCAAATACCTATTTCTAGCATTATCTATACTATTCTATGCAAGAGCAAATCCATGGACAAAACATTAATAGCAATAGGAGTTAACATTTCACTTTAGTTTAGGAGTAAGAGTGACTAATATTACTAAACTGCAGTTTGTATCTAATTCTAAAAGAATGAAAAACTTTCTGATTCCCAAAACAGAGGCTGAAAGCTTGCGAGGGCAAAATAGAACAACTTTGTTCTATGTCCTTTAGCCTTTCAGTCACCTGCAAAAAGTCTTGCTCACTCTTGTTCCATTGTACCATAAATAAACAGCAAATATGTCTTGCCATGTCACAGAAAACTGTTTAGTTTTAAATGACTTCTTACACTTCTGTGCTTCTTCTAAGTTAATTTGATGCACCTGACACTAAAAATAGTCAACTATGAGTCGTCTTCTCTCTGTAGCAGCATCCATACTGAAGAGTGTTGCTGTGAGAACAACTTGGTACCGGATTTTAAGCTTCTGAAGAACCAGTGTTCGGTCAATACCGGTCAAGTAAAAATCGGCCTATTCCGGTCACCAGATGATTTTTCTGAACACTTCTAAATACAACGGTGAGCATCAAGAAAATTGTGAGCTGTGAGTGAGTGTTGCATGGAGTACATCACAGTGCTAAACTGAAGATAATCTACAAGATTATCTCTAGTGAGTTTGCATACAATTGCAGAAGCTTGTATTATCACTTTATTAATCAATGGTTTCAGGTCATCTAACTTCCTCCACATTTCATGCCATCCATAAAATGTACCACTGGTGCTGTCTTAGTATTTTTCAAGATAATGTTTAGACTCTATAAAACTCTTTTAACTCCTGCTTTATAACTTTATGTATTTTTAAGAGAAATTGTTGCTCTGTACTGCTGTTGTAAATTATTATTTTAGTAATGAAGTAGTCAGATTTTTCTGATGACTAATTGAGTAATCAAATGAAAAAAAAAAAAGATAAAATATTGACATTAAAATATTGGTAATACCATTAGTAGATATTTACATATTTAGAAATGCCCATATCTGTTCATCCTTAGCAATTACTCTTCTTTTAGAAATCAATATGTAACAATAATAGTAGCTCATGTTTTAAGTCAACTTGGACAAAAAATATACAAAAGTCTGGAATGATATTCAATGTAACAATAAAAATAAAAAGCAGAGATATTTTTAAATAAAATAATACTCCAATTCTTATTCATATTCTGCAGTCAGTTCAGTAGACAAGGTCTCACTTTGCATAGCCATTTATAGCATTTGTGTCCATGTAAGAGAGGAAATCTTTGTCACCTTTTTCATACACAGAAACACATATCCCAGCTATGTACCCACCACAGTGTATTCGCCACCCATTTGTTGCGACCAGGAAGCTAGAAAATTTATTTTACGTTTTGTTCATAAAGCTACACCTGCGCTAAGCATCAGCAACAGTGCTAGAGTGCAGCCTGCTGTGTTCCATTTCTGTGTCTCCGCTTCACCTGTGTACATACACCCACCAAGCACTTTGCCACCATTCACTCAAAAACACCCAGAAGGCAGGCACTCTGGGAGAAAGGCTCTCGTTTTCCATTCATTGAGCATCAATTTAAAGATCAATTTTTGTCCCTTCAAAATGATAAAACCCCGGAAACTTTTATCAATCAGTGAAATCCCTCGGACAGAACATGGAAAGTCAACATGTTCAGGGAAAAGGGGACGTTTGGTCACCCTACTTTATGCCAATACCACGTAGCAGTTGTCAACTCTAGCGGAAGTGAGAGTGTTGCGCAACACAAATAATTATCTGGTGGGAACACCGTGTGCTAAATAGTAAAACTAAATTTAATTGATCCTCAAGGCAGATAATATGCCTCGAGGAATTTTAATAATCGAGGTACTTGACTCATTTGATGAATCGTTATAGCCCAATAAACTGTCATACAACTGTAGAGTTATTCAATAAAAAAAGTTCAATATTTTGATTTCACCATTCCTAACAAAGCAGATTCCTGGTGAAATAATTTCAATAATTTCACTTCAAGAAAAACTACTCCTGAAGATATCCTTAAAAACAAAACAAAGAATTCTTTTATAAATTTATGCAATGTATATTTTCCTGAACCTCTACAATCTCAAAATGTTTCATGACTTTCTAGGAAACTGTGAGCATAGTCAAATAAAAGTTCATTCACTTTGCTTAACCTAATCTAAAAGAGAAAGAATACTCTTCGTATTATATTAAAATCAGCCTCTAAATGAAGGGAAGAAGACAACGTGTGTGTAAAGCAATAAAAAAGCCCAAAAGCCATGTTGTTGAACAAATGCCATGCCCCCCACTGGGCTTTCTCACCCAGTGCAACATACACTCCCACACACGCACACACACATAGAGCTGAGGTAAATTTAACTGTCAGCCGTAAAGTTTTCAACCATAGCAAGTGATCTTTTGCTCCCTTTTCTCGCCCCACTTTCCCTCCTCCTCCTCCTCTTTATGCAAATAGGTGTATCCTTCTGTTGCGCATCCATCGTTCCAGCCATTATTTTCTCACCCTATTTCCACTCTGATTTTCCTTCACATGTAATCCATCCTCCTGTCCAATCCAGCTTCTTGTTTCACTTAATGCGCTTTCGTACCATTTTCTTTTTCCGCACTCAATCAGTTCCTCCATTCCTCGCAGCCGTACGCTGACCCAGAATCCCTCTGAAGGCTCTTTTTTTTCTTATCTCCACCTTCCTACCTTCCAAGAGATGAAAAGATATCCTTTCCTCTTCTGTCTATCTGTCCATTCTTCCCCCACCAATACCGTCCCAAACAACCCACACACACTTCTGACTGTGGGCCTCTGACACCCACCTCTTCGTCTCTTGCCACAAAGGTCTGAAAGACCCCCAGATGTGTCCCCCTTCAATTTCCATTTCAAAAAAAAAAAAAAGAACCACCTCTCTTCCCCCATCATCCATCTATCCCTGTATCCACTTTTTTCCACACACACACACACACACTAAGGGGAAACTATTAGAATGTGCAGTTAGTAATTTATTGGGTAAAACACCATTACATTTACTTAAAAAACACAAGAATATCACTTATAAGGTCAGATGAATGGGAGTGCTGGAGTGTTAAGCAATTGTACTATTTATGATGGAGGAAAACTTCCTCTTTAAAATGTTATTCTTTAAAAAAAAAACATGCTGACCATCAAAATCTTTCATATCTCACAAGAGGAAACATGCTGATGCAAACACATTTCACTGATCTCTAAAAGTCTCTCAGATGTTCCTTGAATGAATTCTGATGAATCAGCTCCATCAAAGTACTTGGGTAAGTTTTTAAAGAGAATTTTAGATAAATAAGGCAGGAGTAGATGTCTTTAGTTAAAGGTTGGACAAAGCTTTAACATTCAGACGTCTACAAGACTATTTAATAATCACAAATCTAAACAGTTTCAGCATATTGCCACTACTATTACAAAATAAAACGTACTGGAAGATATTAGCTCTGATGCATATAATAATTGTTGCAGTATTTGATCTGTGAATTACTGATCAGAGCCAAGCAACAAAATTTGCTATCGTCTCTGGCCATCAGATTGGTGTGTCTTTCTTTTTCTTTTTTTTAAAGTAGCTTCCTTGTTATTCCAAAAATTTAAAATTTACAGATAGAAGTGTCATCAACAGAGTTATTCTAGTTCCAGTCAAATTATCCAGATTTTAATCCCATTTTTAATGTCTACATTAAAAAGTTTTTTTATTATATTTTAAGCATAATCAAGTTTTGAAAACAAAACTAAGACAACATAAAACAGAGGTCGTGTTGAAAAAAATATCTTCGTAAAAATCACAAGGTTGAACTTTATTCTAACCTGAGTAACACGTCCATAATTTAGCTCACTAAAGCAGACTTTTTTCATGGGAAGGTTGAGTATTTTTGTTGTCTTTTTGTCAAATCAAACCTACAAAAAGATAGAATAACGTCAGATTCACACGACACTGACAGCATTTTATTTGGCGGTTCTCAGTATCAACAGTCTGCCTGTGCAAAAAGTTGGCAACTCAAGTGTCTTGGTGGCTGAACCAAAATTAACTGGTGCTACTCGTAAGCACAGTCCCCATGTGTTCAACAGCAACTGCGGTTGTTCAAGCCATTTATTCTTTAGAAAACCAGATTTTTATCTTCTCAAGTTCATTTCTACATGTTCTCTTTTTTTTTATATTCTGGTCTGTGAAAACACTAAGCCACTTCCGTTGATATCCAAGACTTTTCAAGACTAGTAGATCTTCAACAAAGAAAAATCTACTTTATACGTTTCTGATTCCCCCCAACCCCCCAGACTGGCTACAATTAACTGGTCAGAAGATGAAAATCCCATCTTTTTTCATACAAGTAAACCTCCCATATTGAAGTACTAAAAGTTCTCACTGACATGACGTATTGTTGTGGAAGCTTTAGAAGCTATTGAAGGGTCTAATTATTCTACAGTGAATACAAACAGTAACTGATGCTTACAGTAAGCAATTGAACAGCATATCTGAGATTCTCACAAATATTACAATTTGTAAAATAGTTACTTTGAAAAATTATTTTACAAACAAAATCTAATAAATAGCTATGATGTATGCTGTAATTAAGTAACACTCCTTAGAAATCAAAAGTGACTAAAATTGATATCGGCAAGCCAAGACAGTGGTGGCTTTGAAACAAAATACAGAATCTTGAGAAAGATAAAAATCAGACAAAAAGTCTCACTGACTATATTTGAGACAAAAAGTAGTCTATTCAAAAGTCTCGAGGCTGAGTAGATTGAAATTATTATCCATTTGCCATAAATGTGGCTGTGTATGTAGCACATTTATGGCACCATACTCGTTTCCTGGTTCTCTGAAGATTTAATTCGAAAATAAATGAAGTTTAAAACTCCTTAATGTTATTTCAATCAAGATTTTTCAATGCAAGCACAATTCCTGACATTCATTTTATTTTCTTTGACCCGATGTTTTGTTCCGCTTGAGCAGCGTTAAAAAATAAAGCTATAAACATTAAGTTTTCAAGCATGAAACCTCAAAAAGACGACAACACCATTAAAATTTAAAATTAAAAAAGACATTTTTCACTGATGATTTACAAATGATAAGCTAGCACAAATCTGTTTTAGTTTAGTGTCAAAGCATAAGCAACAACAAATAACTTCCTATGACTTTAACCAACTATAGTTAAAAACCTTTTCCTTTTCATCATTTAAACAACACAGCACTAATACCCACAGTGGTAGTCCAATGATGGCAGCTTAACGCACAAAGAACTCTATACTGCTCTAACAGAAGATGAGTCCAGGCCCTTTTAAAGTTTGTGTGGTTTGAAGTGAAGCCCTAAGGGCATCAGCTCAAACTGTCTTCAGGGCGGCAGCCCCGTAAGCCCAAAGCTGCTCCTGCAGAATTATTTTGCAGTATCAAAAAGGAAAAAACTAAGCCATCCCAGCGTCATCCTGCAGTGCACAGGTGAAAGAGTCCGCTGTGCTTTTGCACTTGGGTAAAGCTGTCTCGCTGACTCCTTCAGATTTGGGTAATAATGTCAGGCAAGAGCACAGCCAACTTAAAAAGGTGTCATATCTCCCTGCGCTTTCTTCTTTTTATTCCTCCTGGTTATAGAGCAGCCAGCGATGGCTACATGAAATGAATAACATAAACAATGCAGACTTGCCATTTGTGAAGTTTTTTTTTTTTTTTTTTTTTGCAATGCATGCAGACAGAAGTAGACACAAAAATACATTAAAAAGCAGAGACAACAATGGCTAGTTTCTTAAAGGAGTAAAAAAAAATAACTTAAATCAAAGTATTAATTTGGTGGGGCACAATAAAGCATACCCACACACACGCACACACACACACACACACAGAGGAAACCACACTTTGACAGACAGATGCGTGCTCAGACTGAGGACAAAGACTACTTTGAAAAGTTACTCAGCCACCAGATGTTTCAGCCTGATCCCAGACTACAATACTAATAGGGCTGCAGCTATGTGTGCATGTGTGTGTGTATGGGGGGGGGGAGTGCGTGACCATGTGTGTGTAGGCTAAAGTTTTAAAAAGCGCCAAAAAAAATTAGACCCTTTCTAAAAGAAATGTGGTCATGATAAAATTGCTTCTGTACTCTTAACAATGCAACAGCATGCTGAAGATTCTTGAACTGAACACATTCCAACAATTCAACGATAACTGATCATCTACTGTTTGACCATTTTTTTGACCTACAGATTCAGATTTTGTCTAATTTCATTTTATTTTTCTAAGAATAGAAAAAGAAAAACTATAATACAATTGAAAGCTAACTTTGGGGGTAAAAACTTACAAAGTTCTGTCTCATTGGAACTCAAATATTTTTCTACAGCTTGCTGCACAATGGTGTGCAAATTAAATCAAACTGACAAAGAAGTGCAAAATTTCTTCTTCGTAAGCCACAAAGACCTTAGTGGTAAGAGATGAGGTGTCAGAGGGCCTCTTATAACTAACTATAATCTTTTTCATGCACAGATTGAAACACAATAGTGCATACCATGACATTTGTTTCTATGAGATTTAAATTTAAAAGCAATTTCAACTGTTACATTGTCATTGTATGTATTAGGCATTTGCCCAACTAAGAACTTTAGAGTATATTATGAGTACAAATGCCATACTTTCATGATTTTAAAACCATTGTTTTATTTCTTTGAGGATGGAAACATTTTTAAAACAGGTGAACTTGTTTTTCTAGTAAGCTGAAAAAGTAGAAACCTTATTTCAGCCAGCTGACCAGCAGTGGTGTTGTAATGGCGCAGCTTTTTGAATCACTAAACTGAAAGTCAAAGATCAAGCTGATACAGCTGAAAACCTTCCAGCTGTATCAGCTGGAAGGTTTTCTTTGCCAGTATTCTTTGCCAGTAAGTGAACTGGCAAAGAATACTGGGAAAGGGTCAGTATTAAAGTGTACCAAAGTTTTGAAAAAGTCAAAACGTTTGTTTTTTCCCCTTACTTTTCCTGTGACTTAAAGTGTTTTTTTATCTGAAGTCAGAGAAAATGCCAGAGTGACCAGAGTTTTCTGCAGATAAACAGATCATAAAAGTGACTCAGCGCTGCCCCTCCCACGCTAGTTGCTAGGCAGATTGAAAGAAAGTTCTTAGCCTTTGACCTGCCTAACAACAAAGACAACTGTTTAGAAATATTTCTGGTTGTGAAAAACGCAGGCAGTCATAATGTGGAAACAAAAAGTGCCCCCCCCCCAATCACTTTTACTGAGGGAACTGTTTTAAAACTACAGCTGCCTACCTCGGTGCAGCATGTCTGATAAGCAGCAGACTGCAGGCTAGTTACCTGACCAGAGAGCCTCTAATTAACTGAGTGATATCAGCTTGTTATTCTTGAGTTGCCCGTTAAAGATAAGAGCAGCAAAGTATCAAAGCGTACCATGGAACATGGAAAAAATACTACTGCTAATTTTAGATGTTGTTTTGCCTGCTAATTTAACAAAAAAAAATTGGTATTTAAAATAACATTATCACAACTGTAAAAATAAATGTTATAGTTGTGCCAATTAAACAGCTAGAAGGTTAATCTGTTGAAAAATGCATGATTAAAAAGCTAATTTATATTCGCAACTGTAGAAACAACCATTGGTTTCTCTATTGTACCTCACAGCAATTGGTTCATATATTTTTTTGTTTAAAATCTTTGTGAAGGTAATTATTTTATTACACTCTCATTCCTAATTCTTTATTAATTATTATTTTTAAGTGAATACAGTGGGTGTGGGTGTGGAAGATCATCTCATACATAGCAAACAAAAGGTATAAAATAAAAAAAGTCCATAAAAATTGTATTAGCCAACAACAATGCATCACAGTTGTATGGCCTGCCCAGAATAAAATGCGTGATTGCTGGAAAATTGTGCCACATCACCATTGGAGAAAACATGTTCGTGACTGAGAAAGAGCACAATAGCAAACAAATGTCAGCAACTATTTACACTCAAAATTAAAGTAAAATGCAATCTTGGAGCAAGTAAACTCCCTTTTCTGGCAGTGATTACAGGACAGTCAAGGGCATATTACACTTAAACAAACAAGAAGAAGAAAACGGAAGTCAGAAATGTTAATGCAAAGATTCAGAACATTTGAGTACACAAAGGAAAAAGTGAAGCAGAAGCAGAGAATTGTCTGATAAGAAATCTGAGTGTGTGCAGAGGAGGTAGTTAACCTTCAGTTCAGAAATAAACCATCAGCAAGTCTATTTGTTCAAAACCAAACTGTAAATGAGATAGATTTGAAGTCAGCAGCTGCAGATAAAAAGCATCCGACTCTTAGAATAACTGATTGGAATCTATCAACAACGCTGAACTGTCTGCAGATAAACGTTGACTAATACTGCTACCGCTAAGCATGTGATGTTGGGTGAAGATATGCAGTAGTAGCAGATGCCAAATAATGAAATAGGCAGGAGTAGAGGGGAGTGAAATCACCTGTGTTCAGGCGACTGGCCACATCAAAAATACCCAGCGGAAAACTCTAATGTAGGTAAACCGAAAGCTGATGTTAGGCAAGCTGCAGTTGGTTACGCATTAATCTGCTGCAAAGATCTTAGTAAATGAGACAAACGACAAATGGATTTCTTGATTCACAGCGGTTGTTTCCAAAAGAACCAGTAAATCGGATGGAAATTAGCAGCTTGGATCCAGACCACATTTTCCAAGCTAAATCACTATTTAAAATAAAAAGAAACTTTGTGAAAATACTAGAAAAGAAAACAAACAGCTTTACCTGAAAGAATAAGAAAACTCTACACGTGTGCGTGTGTTTTTTTTTTGTATGACACCAATTATAAAAGCAAGCGGGATGACATCACATTCATGCCACTCGCATTATTTTTATTTTACGTATACCAACAGGTGTGAAAAATGAGCTTGAGAAGTGAGAAAAGAAATAAACGTTAGTTCAGTTTGGCAGTCTATATGCCAAAGTATCTGAGAGCGTTTAAAAACTATGAATTGCACTAACATGAAAATAAACCAAATTTATTGGGACACATTAGCAACTAGTAAAATGAGGACAGCAAGCATAATCTCATTCTAAATCTTTTTTTAGAAAAATACAACCCTTAATTTGATTAGATTTATTGAAAATTGTACAATTTTCCTGCTGGAAAATAATTCTATTCATAAAACAACCAAGGCCGTGATTGCTGGAATACACCCAGATAAAGGAATAAAACTTTTTTAATTGAAAGTCTGTCTTTCAATTAATTTGGCTGACTTTCAATATTTTGGGGGTGTTATAAGTATGAAGTGACATTTTTCTTAAGTTTATTTCTCTTAACCACTTTTCAAAATAGGTAAGCCAAGTGAACATGCCATATTTCGTAGAGCAGATGTGTCCTGATCTTTACCAGTCAGGAAGTGACAGAACAAAATTATGTACTCGCCTAAAAATCACTCATCTACACTAAGAGCAATAACTAAATGCTTAAGAGAAACTTTAAATGGGATAAAAAAAAACAATTACATCTTTGCCATCTTACAAACGTGCTGTGTGTTACATGTGAAGGACCAAATTATAGTTGTATTACACAAACTCTGAATACTTAAGAATCAACAAACAAAATCCCTCAAACTTTGAAGACCATCTAAAGCTATAGTTCTAAATTAAAACTTAACGCATTATTAAAACACAAAACAGGCATCTTAAGTAATATTTACACTAAAAGCCTTCATTGTTAAACAGTTTTAAAAAAAATAAGCACATCAGTTCATTATCAATTAACCGGGAGCTCCTTTTGTAATTATATTTTGACAAATTTCATCAAGCACACAGCTGGAACTTCACCTCAGGTGTTTTAGACAAGGTCAAACTTCATCTGAGGCGTGACTGATAACTGAAGGTCTGGGTGCACAGGAAGCATCAAACCTGCTCGTACCGCTGAGTCAAAGCAGCCGGGACTTCAAAACTCAGAGCGCTGACATCAGAAGCCAGCAGGTTTCATTTACCAGCTGCCTCACGAGCCAAAGCTGCAAAAGGCTGTGAATAAATTCCTAATTATTTTGACATTGTGAAACTCAGATGCACATGTTTGCAACTGGGGCTATCTGTTGCATGTTTTTTTTTTTTTTTTTTTTTTAGAGCTCTAACTGGCAGTCATACAAGGAAAAGTATGAGTAGTAAGCAGGTCTGAACATTACAAACTTTCGGTAAAAGAACAGACCACAAGGCTGTACTGCTGCCTGCACCACCCCACTCTTTTTGTACCCGTTTAAATCAACTCAACCACCGCCTATCAGTTTCCACTGTGTCATGACAGAAAGATTTTTACCCTCTCGCATTAAAGAAAATCTCCCAAATTTAGGATTTCTCAGAAAAACAGTAAAAATCACAAAAAGACTCATCTCACCCTAAACCAAGAACATGTGCTCGTTATCTGAAGACAGACTTTTAAGTCTAAAAAAGAACAAAGACATTAAAAGACAAACTTGAGCCCAAACAAGGCTGCACAGACCACAGACGCAGTGGGGATGACAATTTTTGGGGGGGCCTTTGTAGCAGAGACCGACTTGCAGCAAGAAGCAAGAAGAATAAAAGATCAAAATCCGTGCACTGCCACCAACTACGAGCAACTAATACAAAGTCAAGATATGCCAGGACAGTAAGACAAAGAAGAAGAAGAAAAAAAAAAAAACAAGCTATAAAGATTGCGTCCTTGAGATATGAGCAAAAACAGGGCATCGGGTAGTAAAACAAAGGTGCGATCAGAGAGTCGCGAGCAAACCAGGAGCCTTGAAAAAAGTTTTTTTGCTTCAAATAAACTATCCGTGACAAATGGGTGTTTTCCTTTATCTGAACTGCAGGCAGGCCTGGGATGAATAACAGCTGATTGCACTAATAGATGCAATCTTTTTCCTGCTTATTAGAAAGAATGAGAGTTAAAGCGATCGCAAATGTAAATGAAAGTGATTAGAAATTAAATAAATAGACACTGTGATGCGAGATGAAAGAAATGTTCTTTAAATCTCCTTGTGGAACTTGTCGGCAGACAGCTTATTCCAGAAGGACATGGCGGTGTTGCACTGACACGCTCGACAAGCGTCAGCTGAGCGCACTTATGAGAAACAGCTCCGGAAAGGCTTCCCACATTTCTAATTATTTAACATATAACATTACACAAAAGTAAAAAGCAAAAGTAGAAATATAACTTGGAAAAAAAAAAAAGTGTTATTTTATCATAAATAATATAAATACATATTTGTACTACTTCTCAAGAGAGAGAGAATTTCGGTTGTGGATCTGGACTTAGTCTAAAACAGCATTAGTCTGAACTAGAAGACGTATTATTACAACAAGGCAGGTAGTAGAATTGAAGAGCTCAAACTTCACATGGAATCTCATGTTTAAAGGTAAACAAAGGGAACTGGTGCAAACTTCTATCAGTAATGATTTGGTACTAGTATTTCTGTCATACGGTCCCTGTGGTTTAAATTCATTTTAATGAGGTTCTGCAGAAAATAACCAGAATTTTCTTTGACTGTTTAATAATCAGCTCTGCCCATTGCCTACTTTTTGCTGTGCACTGCCAGCCAGCTGGGTGAGAGAAGGTTCCTACACATTTCCTTTCTTACAAGAACCCATCTGTTTGTAAATATTCCAAATCATAAAGAACACAATGGTGTAAAAACTAAAAGAGTGTAACCAACGACTTCTGTTGTTTTGAAACTATGAAGTTTGACAGCCTCAAGCAGTATGTCTGCTTAGCAGTCAACTGCAAGTGGGATATGGAGCAGATAGTATGATTACTTAACCAGCTAGTACCAAGATCTTTTACTCAAGGTTCACTTTGTTGGAGAACAAATTGGCAAACAAAAAATAAAATTCTGCACATTGAGAACTACTAAATACAACAGGTGATTATTCTATTTTTCTGCACCAGATTATTTTTCAAAATAAAAAAACAAATAATGTTATTATATTATTTAAACAGAAGTAAGAATGACTGCTTATTTTTCTGATTTAAATAACTGCAATTTGCAATTGTGTAAATACCTTAATGGGTAAAGTACCGTGGGAATCTGATACCAGCTGATGACTAGTTGCATGAGGTGTAAAATATAGCGTGCTCTCTTTGTACTCAAAAGTTGAAATTTAACAAGATTGTCCCCTGAAGTCAGGATTCTGACCGGGAAGTCCAGCGTTCAAAATTAGTATGCTAAACTATGCAATACATTATAACTTGCAGGAATAGACTATTATTAGCCCTTCTGATGGTTTGCGTATTACTCAGCAGTTGGCTCAGATAGGGTTATATTTCTTTTAGTGAACATGTTGCTTTAGTGTTTGACCACAAAAATATATCACCAGCTTCTGTTGCTACTAATTAGCGCCATAGCGATTACCAAATCGTACTGGCTTCCAAATTCGGCAGTGACACCATTCCCAGATCGGAGCTCTGACTTCCAAGACAAATCGATTGCAGCGATAGTACAACCCCTGCCCAAACTGTTGCTCCACAGAATCAGTTAGCTGGCTGAATAAAGCAATGTCTCCTAAACTGATACCATTATTTTAAGAAATGTTGCAGTTTTGACTCATTTCCAGTTGAAAAAAATAAGGGAAGTTTGGGTTCAGGCAAAGCACCAAACCAAGTTTTCTCTTTTGTTGACGTTGCTTTAAAAAGCAAATGTTTGAAATAAGCTACTAGCTACTGTGACTACCAATGGAATAAACGACCTATTGCAGTATGGACAATAGTCGTTTTCTATTATAAAAAAAAAAGATCCTTAAATCATGGTAGAGATTTTTGGTTTTAATTTTCGTGTTAATATTGTGTTGCTGTTAAACGTGAGTTTTAATCTCATTCCGGCCCATGCCTGATCCTGTAAACTTGTTTGAGTTTTTTGTCCATCTTTGAGTTTTGTCTAACAGGAACCGATCCGAGTCATTGTGTGCCCGTTCTTTGATCCTTACAGGCAACCAGGCAAAAATGATGTCTCCAAGTGTGGAATCGCTGCTACTTTCCCCCAAAAGCTATTCAGACTGGCCTCGACTTTTTACGCTCCGTCTCAAACCGACCTTTCCTCCCCCCTCGAAGCAATGTAAGGGCTGCACTGAAACAACCAGATACAAATAACATGGCAGCCCGCAAAATCACTACAGTTGTTCCTCGTGTCTTCCAGAACATCAAACCATCAATAAAACACGGGAGATACATTCCAGCTATAGTCGAGCGGGACATTCCTGACTTTCCCTCACTCCGTGCATTCCCTTCGCAGCTCTCTCTCTCTCTCTCTCAAAACTTACTCTCTCCTCCGAATTTCACCACAAGAGCGACTTCACATATTGCAGCCATATGAGTGAGCCATGGCTTGTCTCCGCTGCCCATACAGACACACACAGAAACGGGAATAAGCGCTTTGCTGTCTCCCACTCTCGCACATACATCCACAAATGAGTTTTACAAGCAATAGGCTTTGCTTTAGGAAGTTGTCAACTGTTTTGACGTTTAATAGCTGCTATGAACAAGCCCGTAAGAAACAATGGTATCCAGTGTCCTGAAAGGAAGTTTTATTTTTTTTCTTTACACAGTAACTGTACGCATTTTGGTAATTTTAAAGAGATTTGTTCAAGTTGTAAAAGTTTGACAGGCCTTATTATAAAAGTGATTGGAATTTATTTAATCTAGTTAAAGCTTAAATGTTGAAGACGGTGACGGGCAACATTAATTACAAGTTTTACGAGATTTGGAAGTTGATTAAAAGTACATGATTTTCATTTAACTCAAGCCCTAAGAATAACGCCGCTCATCCATGTCAGCTTTCATTTAAAAAAAGAATCGCAAGAAAAGAAAAAGACAGACATGGAGATTTGAGGAACTGTTAAGAAATTTGTCATTATTACATGTGCAGACCACTGGAAAGCAGATGTGAAAACAGTCAAAGAAAAAAATCTATATATGGAGCTGAATTTTTATTACAAACTTTACGTGGGGGTAAATAAAAGGTTCTGTAATTTGACTTAGCAGTAAGAACATGCCGTAAATTATTTTGGTCATAAAGTCTAAAAGGAATACAGAATTTAAATGTGATAAACTAAAGATCTGGAGCTTTATGTATAGGCAGGAAAGCTAATGCTTTAAGTTACAGCCGTCATCTTCCACTTCTCTGGGAGTTAAACTCTGGATTGACGGACGCCGCAGGAATCTTCCCAACTTTCTTTGACTCTATTTCTTTGCTTAGGGAGCGCTTCATCAGTCGGAACTTAAACCATTTAAATCTAACGTTGCAAATTTTCAAATGATTTTTAGAGTGTAATCTAAATTAATTTTGAAACTGAGCGTGCATCTTTGTTCGATTCATTTTTTGTATTAAATGAGCAAGAAAAATGTTTCTTCCTCATTGGGGAGGATTAAAGAAAGACTAAACAGGCCTGAGATTTGTTTTAAAATTAAAATTAAAGGTTATATGCTGAAAAGAAGCAAAGCAAGTTGTTAGGCTTTTAGGGGAGGCTCTGATTTGAAGAGATCTTGTGAAGGACTGAGATGAGTAGAAATAAAGTTTCCATGCAGCACCTCTAATGACATCCAAAAGCCAACCTGAGACTGACTCCTAAAGGAATGCTAAACTGAATCAATGTGAATTAAACAAGAAGAAAAGATTCTAAGTGTGTCACACAGAGAAGTGGAGGCTATGTGGATAGCAAAGCAGAGTAACGTCTCAACTGAACTAAAGGGAGTTATACTGTATATGTATTTAAACACTAATCTGAGTGTGGGATTATGTACAATTCAGCATTTTAAAATACGAAAAGTCCTTACTCTTTAATAATCTCCATGCTTAATAGTTTCACAAAGTTTCTGCGCAAAATGTGATTGACTTGTCTCCTCTCTTACTCAAGAATATTTTCTGTAAATATACTCCACTTGCACACTGTAACGTTTTTATATGAACTACAAAAGCCAATAAAAAAAAAAAAAAAAAACATAAAAGCTTTCTCCTTCTAAGTCACATAATTAGAGTTTAACGCGGTCAGTTCCTAAACCGGATGGTTGTCCGATAAATCTTTTTATGATATTAGAAAGTTTTCATCATCAGCAGTGCCTCCTCCAGGCTCTATCTTGGTTACCCTTAGGTTTTGTTTTGGAGATATCTCTGAGGTAGCTTTCTGAGTCAGAGAAAAAAAAAAAAAAACATGAGGGAAAATTTGACAGTCACAGCCTAGCATTTTAAAAAGCAAAAATGCACATTTTTCAGTATATTTGAAGTGCATTACAAGTTTCATTTTTAGCCTATGCATGCATTGTTAATTTAAAAACAGTTTACAATTTAGAGCTCCTGAAGGTTACGCATGGAAACGTGTACAGTTTTACTGTATGCATAAAAAAAAATTACACCTCAGATGCAGATTTGAATATATATCTATATCACGAAAAAATGTACCAAACTTTCCCGGATCATTAAAGAGACATTATCACTCACTAGGTTCAAAAATGCTCATTTTAATGAACAATTTAACATGTAGTTAAAGTCTCACCTTAAAACTATACATCCATCTTAAGTAATTTCTAAATACGCAGAGGAAAGATTAATGGAAGGTTAAATAGCACTGAATTGCCTAAAATATAAACTAAATCACCTCGAGCAAATTTGCAATTTGGATAAAAAATATTTTATCTCATTTTCAGTAATTCTCGCTCTCGATAATTGTAGGCATTTTCTTCAGAATGTAAGCACCGATTTTAACTTTTAAACGAGTGAGAATAATTGTGTGGGATAGCTTAAACAGAAGCTTTAACAGGCCTGCATTGCTTTTTTAAATACATTACTGCTGGTTATCTGCTTAATAAAAGCAAGGCAAGTTTTTTTTTTTTTTTTTTTTTTTTTTTTGTGGAGTTTTAGGGGGGCTCCGATTTGGAAAACTGGTGGAGGACTGTGTTAAAAAAAAGCTTCCTTGCCTCATTGTGCTGCCTTCACATACCCTGCTGTCCCCACAGAGTTGTCATGCCTACCCAGCACCCTTATCTCAAAGGAACATCACAGTTTGTTACGAGAGAAGGGGAGGTGGAAGGGAGCGGGAGGGGGGGGGGAGAAACTTTCTAAAAGTTGAGTAAAATGCAACTCAGAACATGAAGCGTTCAGCCAAAACAACAACAAAAAAAAAAAACACGAAATAAGTAAATAAAAGTTGAGTTTAGCTCGCGTGCACTTGTTTGCTTTAAGGTTGATAAGGGAGGATGTGTCGACAACTCAACATCCACCACGCCGCTCTTCAACAATAAAAACAGCGCCATATCGAATAAACAACGCTTCTTTGATGTGTAAATCCCACTTTCTGTCGCTTTTTAGCCCCAATAAACATTCAAGGAACTGAAGAGTGACGTTTTCTGTTTGTTTTTATTCAGCTTGTAACACTTTCCGTTCAATTCCGCGACGTGCGTCAGAAATCTGAACTTGAGTATCAAGTTTGCAGCGTGAAAAGTTATCAATGAAACAACAAACACAGCAGACTCGCAGTTACACGGGAGCTCCTTTGCAGTAACAGAAATCACTCCGGAGTTTAGCTGACTGCAATCAGAATCAATCAGGACGCCACTTATCGCCAACTTACAACCCAGAACTTAAAAAAAAAAAAAAAAAAAAAAAGAGGAAAAGCACAAACCTACTTGAGGCGACTCCACGTTCCCCCCCTTTGCTTGCTTTCTGCTTGTTGTTGGCTTCAAACTTAAATCAAAGCAGTAGCTTGTCCCCGGTAGCAGCAGCAGCAGCAGTTACAGCAGAAACAGCCCCCCCACAATTCGCATTAGTGTGGCGTTTGGGTGTCCTAAGCTAAATGTAAATTGCCATGTGAATTCAAAGCGGTGCTCCCTCCTCTCTTCTTCATTCAGCAGCAGATTTCCCCCCCTTCGCCACCACCACCACCTCCTCCTCCCCTCCGCCCCCCTTTCTCTCTCTCTCTCTCTCTCTCTGTCTCTCTCTCTTTCTCTTCCCCTCACACCGACGCTGCTGCTGCTACTCAGGCCGTTAGTTACATAAGACGCAAACCGACCGCTGCCCGTCGTAAAACTACAAACGGCTACATTTTGTCTCCCCCTTCAAAATCGCTTCCTTTTCGGACGAACACATCTCATCGGCTGACTCGTCTGAGAAGCACATCTTTCGCCGTCTACGACTCCAAACCTGCATCGCTTGGTTTATATATTTAAATAATTGTAATTTAATAAAAAAAAAAAGAAAAAAAAGGAGAAGGTCTTGCAGAGATAGTTGTATGTATGGATGCTTACCTGTTGATCAAAACAAGCATTAGGTTCTTTTCTCTCTCAGATTGTGTCTCTTTCAGCAGCCTGTAAAGATGGTGGCTGGCTGGATGGCTGTCTGGCTGGTTCGTCTCTTTGTGGGCTTTTTTTTTTTTGTTTGTTGATGATGTCGGACGGGGTGACTGTGTCTTGGCTGTCTCTTTTTTTCTCTTTGGTCAGAGAGCGGGGGGTGGAGGAGGGGTGGGGGGGCGAAGCAAGATAGTTAAAGGCTTCGCGGCAGCACATAAACTAGGCTAATACCGACTGATTAGTGGGTGAGTTTGGCTCGGGTGTTAATATATTCCCGACGCTATAGTTAGTTTGTTATTCATGGAGTTGGTGGTCACAGCAAACCAAAGCAGGTCAGCTCGTTATCTTTCCTTCTCTTTTTTTTTCCCCTTTTCTTTTCTTTCAGACTAGTGTTATCGCTTTGCTGTGACAGGACCTCTCCGCTTGTCTCTCTGTAGGCATTACGTCAGAGGAGGAAGACACAGCGGCTCTATTAATATCAAGAAGCCACCCGAAGACTCACTCTTAAAGTGACACACACCGTTATCTCTCCCTGATTACACAGGTAATGAAGAACCGAATCAAAAACTAAGAATAAAGTTAGAAGTTATCGGAGCAAAGTAACCACTCAAGACGGACTGCAGCTGCACTTTAAATAAGAGTGAGGGAACCAGTACAACGAATAAATAAACGTTTGTTATCTCTTATTCAACATGTGTTGAATGGTTGTCTAACTCGTCTTTTTTCTGTTATAGCATGATTTTTTTTTTTTTTTCATTGTTAACAGTGCCTATTAGGTCTTCTTATCTTGGGTTGCATTTTCCCAACTTTCTTACAACAAAATTGGTCAAACTGCTAGCAGATTAATATTTGGAGTTTTGTCAATAAATCACAATGTTTGCTTCTGTTAGGAACTGGCAAGTACTAAAAAGACAATAAGACTATGTACAAGGGGCATTAAAAAAAAGAACAAATTAATTGCTCTTTGTTTACATTTTTATTTTAACAATGGCATATCTATTTATTGATTAGATAGATAAATAAATAGTATTTTGTTGAAAATCGGAAAACCGTCTTGGACCTTCTGGCGAAACCCTTGTGATATCCTTAAACATCATGTAATATTTGATTAAAAAAAAGACTGCTTTTACTTTGTTGTAAAGAGTTTTTATAGCAAACATTTCTGAGATAAAATGTCAATGTATATACTCTGTAATTATATGGATTTGACGACAGTTATTACAGCATCACTTAATTCAGGGCTATGCTATTATGATTCATTGTAAATTTTTATAAATTAGCCTCTTTTATGCTGTCTGCACCTGATGGAAAATTCTACTCCCAGACTTTACTTAATCATAAATAGCCTTGATCGTACTATTAGTAATTATAATAAATTATAAACAATTTTGTCAGCTGTTCTAAAAACTCAAACAGCAAAACTTGATGAATGCACCAGTGAATCCAATATTCAACTCATATTTGAGTTGAATATATATATATATAAATCTCGGAGATATAAAATCTGTGCTGTAGGCCTTTAAAGGCTCCAATACCAAATCTTGTGTCAGTACTGCCTTTTTAAGTAATTTCCACTGATAGTGTGTCCTTTAATCCCACTTTTGGTGGGGATTCTTTTACTAACTTATTTTTACTTTATTTTCATTTTCATGCTTTCAAACTGCAAGGGAAACTACTGCTAACATGTACCCTTTTTGATCTAGCTCCTCTCAAAGGGTTTTGAGCCTGGTAAAGAAGCTGTTCACCAAGAGGAATCCACTCTTAGTGGAATCACAGTTCTTCACTGGGCCCACAAAGAAACACATTTCTATACCCTTTCACTAACACCTATAGGAATTTAGAATTAGGTTTTCTTATCTGAATGGTGGGAATAAGCGGGAGCACATGGAGACACTCATGTAGACTTCTGGTCCAAAGCTCCTGGGAATAGATTATGCTGTATTAATATTACTCTCTTTATAAGTCTTTGACTCTATTGTGTTTAGAATTTGAAGTGATTATTTATATCCAGGCTTGTTCTGTTCTGAAAAGTGGTAAATTTCTTCAACCTCAATTTTAGGCTTCAAAAAGTTTTAAGTTAACCCCTGTATTATATATTTGTTTAGATTTTAACCACCTGTTAAATACAAGCATATTATAACATATAAGTCTGCCTCTCTTACGGATGTGCTCCAAACACATGAAAAAAAAACCTGGACTAGACTAGGCTAAACTATAGATTTCATAAAGGTCCTTAGCATTCAGGGTGAATTTGTATAACAGTGCTGTGCACAATCTTTTAAAAATACAAATTTTTCTATTCATGCAATTGGAATTTCTTATAAATGTTATGTTTTTGTTTTTGCTATTTGTTGTTTAACAGTAATAGGAGTGGGAAGTTAACAGTATTTTTTGTCAAAATTTGATCAGGAGTCTTAAAAAGAGTGAAAATATATCTTGGATATATTTCTATCAATGTTTTTGGGGAATCTGAAAAACAAGCCGTTTCAAAAAGTTCAGATTATTAAATCACAATCTGCGGATGCTGTCGTTACCTAGCAACCTCAGCTGAGCCCAGCCTCTTACCCTAAAACAGCTCATTCTGAAAGAAGTTCAAAATAGCTAGACCTGAGAAAAAATGCAATGAACATGTTTTGTATAGCCCACAGTATTATCCTAAGCTGTTCAAGGAAGCATAATTGGTCCCCTTTAAAATTTCCATCACCTTCTCACAAGTCATTTTATTGAATTAGTTGTAAATGCTACATTAGAATATAAGACATTCCCTGTTGTAACAGTTATGTAACATTAAAGGGCTTCATGTTACATGACTTAATGCTACATGACTGCAACAGCTTATGCATTACTCAGTCTAAATGCTACTCTATAGCGCACCCTCTGTTGAAAACAGGGACTTTATCTATCTGTTGGAAGAATTAATCAGACGTAAGATAAAGGTGCACCCTGTGAATCAGAATTGTATTTATTTTTATTTATTTACTTATTTATGAAATTATGTCAATAATGTAGAGGTGTTTCAGGAAGTGCTATAAATAATTGAATCTGACCTTGTAAGCTCTATGGAACAACCAACCTGTCTGTTTTCCAGTGAGCTTTCCTTCATTGCCTTCAAAAGCTTCCTCACTTCATTACTCCCTGAAGGAGGAAGCTTCAGTGAACTTTTTAGTTTTTTTTTCCTCTACACACTGGCCTTCAGAAGTCAAAGGTAAGAGTTTTCTTTTTTTTTTTTGCCAACAGAGAAGGTTCTGCAGCCTGCAGGCATACATGCAGCTACTGCTGCTGCTGCTGGTGGTGGTGGATGCAACACTATGAAAGCAGTGAAGGTTCTACAAATCCCAAAGGGAAAAATTAGAATAAGAAGTCAGTCTGGAGAAATATAGCACCCATATGCGTGTCTTTCTTTATCTTTTGCTGTTTTGTTGATGCTACTATTTCACTTTAAGTAAAACATCATGTATTCCTGTTATTTTTTTTCCCATTCTTTAGAAGTACAGAGGCAAATAAATAAATCAATAAATTCATGGATCTGACACCTCAGAGAGAGTGGTTTCCTTTGTTTATTATATTTTGGGTTTTTTTTTTTACCTATCCAATCTTGAGTTTGAGGGATGCTGTCATGTTTTTTTTTTCTTTTTATGACAAACTTCACTCCTTTCTACCAAACACATTTGGAGTTTAATATAAATTCTGACATTTACTAGATTATCAGTACTTAAAAGATATTGCTCACTTTTTCATTTACAATTTATTCTCTAGATTTGCAAATGAGATTGAGACGCCACAAAGGTTTGCTGCTTGAATTGAAGTCTTGATTCTACAAAGTATTGAGTGAGAAATTCAGAAAAATAAAGCAAAACACTATTTTTTAGATTGAAACTTGGATTATTTTCCTTAAATTTGATCATTCTATGCTCTTTGGTGTTGGCCTACTAAAGATGCATTTAATGTCAATGAATTGCAACGCAACAAACTGAAAAGTTATAGGGTGGTGAATACTTTTCCTAGATGCTGAAAACCCTTTGTTCATTTTCATTTTTATAGCAGCAGCTTGCAGATTTGTTCCAGTAGATCACTGACTGGCTGCTCTCTAGGGTTTCATTCTCCAGAGACTGCCTGGTGATCTGGATTGTTTTGGAAACCACTTTTCTGCACTTCTCATTTGAAAATTATTTTGCAATTCAAAGTTATTAAACATGTTCTGCTTTTACAGAATAGCTGTCGGAAAATATGACGCTTCCAAAGCTTTTTGGTTTCTGAAAGGCCCAGCACCTTAACTGTGAGTCACCAATGAGTTCCACCCTGCTTTTTCTGCTTTCCATAGTAGAATTTTCATTCTTGTAAGTTTTAAAAGTCCTTCATAATTGTGCTTTCCAAAGTAAATTCAGTTTTCACCTCAGAATATACTTTCTTCATACCCTTGACCCCCATGTTTCTAAAAGCATGAAATAACTCATTCAAAATATTTCGATTTACTAATGAACCTATTATTACACAGTCTAATCTTAGAAATACCAGATAACTCAATAATGTATACCAAAAACATAACAAAAATTTTATGTAGCTGAATAATAATCTGTCAATTTAGCATAAATGTGTCACAAAAGTCACATCAAGAAAGTTTATAAGACAAATCTTATAAACTCAGTACAGTTTATGTCCAACTGTACTGAATCCAATATGGGCAAAATTTGCTTCTAGCAGCACAATTTGTTAGACTACAATCCAACTAGAGTCACTTTCCGATCCAAATGCATATAATCTGACTCAACCCAAATAATTATGCAAAACAATCCATTTCAGAAAATGAGTTAATGCCAGTTGGAAAATGTTGTCTATTCTTTGCATCATTTATCTGATCAGTCTCATATCTATCAATGATCAATTAGAGTGAATACATTATTTTTCAAGAAACAAACACGCAGAGCAAAGTGGAGATTAAAAGAAAAATCCTCAAGGGAATTGAATAGAAAAGATTAGGATATTATCAGCCTATTTAAGATCTAATCTTATTGAAAGTTCTATCAATGTCTCTTTCGCTCTGAAATTTAAAGATACAGTTTTTGTGCTTATTTTGAAGTTCAAAATACCTTACTTGATTCTACAGTTGAAAGAAGAAAATTCAGAATTCAGTAGTGTTTTGAGTTACCACAGGTTCTAATGGAATTAAAAACAGTCTTTAATGTATGAAGACAGTGAGTTGCTTTAATTTTGGCTTGAGTCTGGTTTCACTTTCAGTTGCCTTGTTGCTGAAAATGTGATATATGATTAAAATTACCTTACCGTACCTCTGGACCTGTGGATCTGAATGTCCAACTTCTTAGCTCAGTGGCAGAATCCCAGCAGAGCTGTTGGTTGCAACTAAATTGAGACAAGTTGATCAGAGCCGGTTAATCAGTTTGCCCAAATCTCTTCAATGCTGTTTCTCAAGTCTCCCTGTTGAGATTTTCCTACCCTATTGTTTAAGTTGTCAGAGAAAGAGGGAGAGATAGTTCCAGATTTCTAGATCTATCTATCTAGATGTCACATTTGGTGTAGAAGCTATCTTAGAGTTTTAAAATATCAAATCATACTATGCAGACTATAGTGTGACATACTTAAATGTCCATAAATAAACTTTTTTTATAATAACACAGGAAGGCCAGTAAAGATGATGTCCTGCATGTCTCAGGTACATTATCTATGGGGATTATTATTTCAGCCAAATTAAATATCATGCTGGAGTTCTGATGCTAACGAGTTGGTCAGAGTGTGAAATATACAAAAGTCAGTTCTCTGATTCATTTCAGTCATTACAAAAATATATGACATTATGCAGAGTAACACCCATGGATTTTCAAGGCTTTCTCTACTATCCTTGGCCTTACCTCATATATTGGGAGATGTTTATCTTGCTGTTGACTAACTGTAAGAAAAGAATGGTCTTTTTCATAAAATTTCTCATTTACGTCAAGTAAGTCTTCAACAAATGTAGTCATGGAAACCTTTTCACAACTATGACTCTTGTTCAGATGATTAACATGAAATGTGGATTAAAAAAATGCTTACAAAATGTAAAGTTGTTGTTTTGGCAGTCGCTCATTAAGACTGCTCATTGTAAGATGACTCAATCATGCAGTTTAGTTTTCCATAAAATGTTCATACTAATAACTCAGAGTGACTTCTTTGAAAAGCTCTTAATGATGGTATAACACGTGATGTGCATTAATGTATGCAGGTCAGATTGTTGAATAAGAAAGCATTGAAAGGAACTGGTATAAATTACCTCCAGAAGCCTTGAGAAAATTTTAAACGTGATGCTGCTTCATTAATTCCACTCTGTTTGAGACAAATTGAAAAGGAAATGAACAGTTTCTGAACAACTGCTTCTTTCATCACTAATTCATGGAGAAATAGGTCTCATCCAAGGACAGCAGTGCTCAGCTAGCTCAATGATGGTTTTGGCCCCTTCTTTACCTGACCTCATTCTCACTGACAATACAAGAGCACCATTTAAAAAAGGCTTAATTTTGAGCCACAGTTGTTTATTCTTTAAGCAAGAGTAAACAACTGTTTGTCAACTGCTAGCTTTTTTCTTAATTTAATGTCTGTAGCTTCATTACACGGCTGGGTTTCGAAAATCTTTCTGGACAATTTTAATTCTTAATTACGTCATTCCAATGGAGTAACCAATTAAAAATCAAAGTGGATTAGCTTACAGTCTGAGTGATATTTCTGTCTGTTTACACTGTTGTGCCATAACAGTACAAACATAAAGCTTCACATATTTTTTAACCAAAACTCAGTTCCCTCTTTTCTTCACAGCTAATGCGCTATGTCGCAGGTGGAACACGTCAGATTAATATCTGTACTTTTTATAAAAGCCTAAAAGTTTTGAAAACCACATTTTAAATTCTCATCTAATATGAAACAAAGAGTCTTTCAGTGTGTGTTTCTGTGCTCCAATTGTACACAAGGGCTTTAGAGACAGCAAACGGTGGGGATCCTAGAGCAAAAATGGCGGAGAGAAAAAAGGCAGAAAGGCTGTTGATTTGCGAGCTGAAGTCAGTATGTACAATCTATAAATGCTGAACTGACATATGGAAGGACCAGCAGCCAGGCAGCATGTAAACCGAAACCAGATTTACTCGTCACAAGTCATGCTTCCCATTAAACAGTATCTCACATTCGTTCCCCTGGCCTCCTTTCCCTCTTAAATGAAATCTACTCCTTTAAAAAATCTCAAGGCAACTCAGAAATATAAATTCATTTTATGGAAATTGTCCCATTCTCAATTTCGGTGATATGATTTAAAAACTTTTGATTTTACTTCAGGTGAGCAGAGATTCAGATATTATGATCCTCTGGGGGGATGTCTTTTATTTAATCGAGCTGTTCGTGATGGATGACACTGAACGTGAAACCTCTTACCACGAAGAGCCAGTAGGAAATTTATCAAGAAAGATGTAATATGTGAATAAAATCTCCATTTTACTTTCATAATTTCATAGACTACAGTTCTGATCCAGACACTGGGATTTTATATTAATGACAATAATTTTCATCATCATGACACTGACTTCTCTTTTCCATATTCATGTAGACTTTTGATTGGTCTAAAGTATTTCGTGAAGGATATATTAGTTTTTATTTCTCAAAGTTAATTTAGACTTATTAAAGTTTTATAAAATGTTTCCATATGTAATAAAGCATTAGAATACTAAAAAGAGTGCCCCAGGTTGCTGTCTATCCACTTGACTTTCCTCCCACAAAATATTATGATCAAAAAACATCTAAAAGCTGTTTGTCAGCATAGTGAACGAATACAACCTGGGAAAAATGTTATCTTTATAAATGCCCTAAATTTGATTTATGCAACTTCAATAACTCCATTGAGAATTAACACGAAGAACAAGTTATGTTATAATTTCAAGCAAAGAAACTTTCTAAATACATTTGTGTATTAAGAATATTCTTCTGCAGGTCTCATAAACATAATGTCGCATATAAACAGAGATCTAAAAGTTATAGGTAAATGCACAATTAAGATCATATTGTCATGTCAAAGTATTAATAGCTGTGCAATAACAATGTGAATAATGCTGTAACGAATGAAAATATCACAAATATTTTTAGCAGTATGCACAAAAGCTGTGCACAATCTCACATAAATTCAACACTTAAATAGTAGTTAAGGTCTGAACATTTGAACAGCTTACTTGATGCACATATTCATCAAGTAATGATGAATATGTGCATCATTACTTGATGCACATATGGTCACTTTCTTTTAGTTAGATGCCAATGCAAAAATACTGAGGACTCAAAATTTAAGTTGTTCATTCATTTCTGCAAAAATACATTTTAACAGCAAGGAAGGCCTCTAAGAACTCAAAACTGGATTACACATTAGTTTTGAGTTCTTAAAGGCTACACAACAGGGGATTGGTAGAGACATCTGACCAGTCCTTATAGGGTGCATTGCACTACTGACTGTTGAACACTACGTCAGGTCTTCCTCCAGAGGAAGAAGAGGACTGCAGCTATCAATCAATCTGAGCGACTAGAGATCAGATATGGAGTTTTTCTAGGTTAGGGGCCTTCAAATCCAGAGCTCAACACACCTGCATCAACTCCTCAGTATAAGTCAAGTTCTCCACAATCATGCCATTGACCTCATTACTTGAGTCATGTGTGTTGAAGCAGAGACACATCTAAAAGTTACAGGACATGTGACCTCAAAGCTTGGATTTGAAGACCCCATGCTCCAGGCAGTGTTTCCTAAATCTGGTACTCAATGCACGATGCCCTGCATGTTTTATGTCTTCTTTCTTTAACACACCTGATGCAGATGAATGCTATTTAGCAAAAGGCTGTTAATCAGCCATCAATTGAAGTCAGGTGTGATGAAGCAGGGAAACAGTGCAGTGTGCCTTCAGGGCCAGGCTGGGGAAACATGCTATATATGTCAAATATGACTTAAAAGAAATTGTACTTCCCGATTTAACGCTTTGAAATTGGGCCTCTGTCTCTTTAAAAACTCCTACTCTTTCTGAAACTCCACCTTCAGAAAGTCATCACAACATTACTCCTCTGTTAACCCTTTAACAACATTTTTACTAACATTTCACTGAGCAGTAGCTTGTATATTGAGCTCAGCTGTTGCGCAGTTCCACCTGGTGTTTACTAATTGCTGCTGGCTAGTCTGACGGAGCTAAAGGAGGAGACGTGGGGGAGGGCTGCACTGTGACGCAGAGGTTTGAAAGTTTGGAAACTGCAGCTGCAAGGAATAGCTGCATCTTGAAGGTGGTGCAAGGTCCAACCAAGCGCTTTGCAAAGCTGAATGGTTGCCATGGGAGCCTAAAGGATTTCTCAGATATAGATCAGAAAATCAATCCAACAGTTGAGGTAGGTTTTTGATGAGGGAATAACATCATAACATGGTGTAAAGTTCAAAAGAGTCAATTTTACATTATAGTTTCCCTTTAAGGGGTTAGAACTGCCTCTAGCTTAATGTTAAAAAGGTACATCTCATTCTTTCTTGCCCCCCCTCAAAAAAAAAAAAAAAATCAACCAGAAAATATTTTTCATTTCTTCTGAAATATTTTACTTACTGGTTTATTCATCTTATTCTGACTTTATAAGGATTCATAGAATCTGCTCAAGGTAGAGCGGGTAACTTTTTACTCAAACCACCCAACATGAATTGTTTTACCACACTCAATACGATTCTTGGTTGTCGTAAAAACACATTCAAAAACTTTGTGTATCGATTCTGATTAAGCACACATGAGTATTTCCTGCTTTGAACATGAAAATCCAACTTCTGAATACCAATGGAGTGCATCATTATAAGATAGCTCCATTTTTGGAGCTATCTATCAGCCCAATGGTCACTTCTGTATGGTTTGCACACATACTGTCAAAAAAATTGCTGTTTTCTGTGACTGCCATAGTCCTTCAGAGTCAATATTTACACATTTGGTATGTTGAATATTGTGACATAGTTACAGCTACAGTCAGTGCATGGGTGCTTAAATGTAATCCAAAGAAAACAGGGAAAAGTGCAACATGTTTTGCTCCAAAATGTAAAACCATGATGTCCATCAACTTAGATTTAGGTGTGTCCCTTGTAGCCAGACATAGTTTCCACCTCACATTTTCCAATCTCTCCCAGTTGGCATCTTCTTGGCATTTTTGAGCTTTCTGCTTTGGAAAGTTAAGACGTGAAAGAGCATTTATTTAGACAAGGGCCGGCTTTTGTACATTTCCTCTCCAGAATCAACTTTTCCAAATCTATAATCTTTTCTCTCACTTCCTTTTCTTTTGGTTGCACCAAGTACAACGTTTTATTCACAAAAAAGTTGACGCAAAAGTTGAATTAGAAAAGGAAAGAACTTTGTTTCAAAAGACTTGCAGTTGTAGTTTTTCTAAAATGTGTTTGACAATTGATTCACAATATAAAAGGAAACATTCCAAATGGGTAAAAACATCTAACTGACTTTTTTTCTTTTCCCTATTGTGTGACGCTCCATATGTGTTTATTGTTCTGGACAAATACTGGACCTGCTTAAGTTAAAACATATTGTGTAAATAATCACTCACAGCTTGTTTAATTGTGTTTTATCTGGCCTGTGGCTTCATTTATAAAAATGTTACTAAACAATTTTAATCAAACCAATGCATATACAGTACATCAAAAACTTTTCTCTAACATCAGTTTTGTTGTTTCTGTGGAGTAGGTCCAAAATCCTAGTTCATTTGAAGCTAAAAAAGAGGAGAGGCAAGCATGAAACATTTGAGAACTTTGAGAAAGTGAAATGATCACACTGACTTAATCTTGTGGGAAGATGATTCAGAAGTGATCAGGATCCCTGCATATGCGTATATTCTTATAATACTTATAAACTATATATTACTCTACTGTTTGAATGGGGATGGGCATTTGTCAGTTTCCACATATTCGTGTTACTGATCAAGTCTATAACACGATAGACTTGATCATTGGGTTATAGACTGGACAATATCCATGAGAAGCTGGATTCTGTCAACATAAGATTTAGTTTTGAAGTATATATACTCTCTAAATGTATTTTATCAGATAAGCATAGATAAACTGCTAATGCAGATGAATTCTTGTACTTGTATGTTGAACTACATTAGCAATGATGAATGCAGGTCCAATACAAGTACTGAGTTTGGGTTGTGTTAATGTGACTATTTTTAATTAAATAATCTGTCATTGCCAGGACGAAATGGGCATCCCATATGTGGAGGCTGTTCGCAAACCACTTTGCTTCTTAAATCCCCACTTTCTTGTTGAAACATTGTTAAGAAAGGCCATAAAATCGCATCTTAAATGTACGTGTATATGGGCTGAAAATATTCATTCCCCAGATAGGCTTAAAGGAATTTTTTGATTCAACCAACATGTGGTATGTTCTGATTGAAAGTAACACTTGGAATTCAAATATAATATATGAAGGAAGTTATTTTTGTGTTACTTTAATAAGTAAAATCTTTCATAAGTGCTACATGTGTGAATTTACAGCAGCAGTGAAGGCTCAGGAAGTTCCAAAGCTTGACGTTTTAACAGAAAACTCTTTAAAAGGTAATTTTGTGTTCTATTCTTGATAATGTTAGGAATGCATTTTGCAACTCACTAGTGGATTACTGAATTAGCATTACTCACATCTGCAGAATGGCAGGTTTTTCCACTGTTGCTCTAGGCTTGGTTGTTTTTCTGAATTGCAACACACACATAAAAAGTGCACTAGATTGTCTGGACAACACCCTTTTGTGAAAAATAGTTTTTAATTAGGAATATTCAGTTACAATTCCTTTAATATGTGGCTTCATATTGAATGGGATTGAAATATTCCACATCAGGTCACCTTAAAATTACCTTAAAATTAAGACCTCACACTGCACTGAGTTAAGACAGGTGAATCAGAACATATTGTTGTGTTACGTCTACTTATTTAAAATGCATTGGACAGTGGGCGGCACTGTGCTTGGTATACTGTTGTCTTGCAACAACAACAACCTGGTCCTAGGTTCAAATCCCACCCTGGGGTGGATCTGGATGGAGATTGGATGTTCTACATGTGTGCATCAGTTCTCTCCAGGTACTCTGGCTTCCTGTCACTGATTGTAAAATTTACAGTGGGTTGGTCTCTCTAAGTTGTCCTTAGATATATGTGTATGCATGTGTGTGTGTGTTGCCCTGTGATGGACCACCAACCTGTCCAGGGTGTACCTCACCTCTCACCCAATGCCCCCCTGGAGCCCTGGAAGGATGTGAGGCTATGGACAATGGATAAATAGATGAATTAGATAGTTGGCAGGTTATCGAGGCACACATTGTATCAATCACAGACCAGATATGCGCAATCTAAACAGACACTTTAACAATGATTGCTAAGCAGCATGAACTAATAAAGCAAATTATGTTCGGAGTGAAATCATTTTAATGTTTCTGAATGTGTGCTGCAAATAAAGTCTTTCAGTTGTTATCTTCTTTTGATATTCAAACTTGAATCTCTGTGAAAATTGTCAGATTGTGGAAAAAATAAAATAAAATCAGGCTGATTGGATGTCGTGTTGTAATTTAAACTTTTTATTGTCCCTGGAAGTAACACAGTCTTGTGCGTCAAAGTAGTTCCAAACATTTTCAGTTTTTCCTTTTTCCTTTTTGTGAATGAAGTGGAGTTACAGGGTGAAATCAATATGGAAGAAGGGCTTTAACCTCCATCCACATGGCTTTATGAAAAGACCATCAGCTCATAATAAGCTCTCCAAGCTACAGTCGATGAAGCAAAGCAACATTTTGATTACCATTTCCTCCACATTATGTGATCCAACAAGTCCATCAAACAAATACACAGGCGGATTAATAAATCCAGACCTCCCAAGACATGAATGTATACATACAGAGCATCAGGTTAAAGTGAACATTCTGTAAACCAAGTTGATGAGGGGAACAGCGGCATAATTCTTCACTGTGAACACTCACACACACATGCACACGCACATACGGTCATGTGCACACCATCACTACATGTAATGCCTCAACCCTTCCTGAAGACACACGGTCACATGTGAATGCAAATTCATCTAAACACGGCCTAATGCAGATCCGCAAACTATGGAAAATGCATGTATGGAACAAATTTGATTCATAAATGGGAAGGTCTCCCTTTGAATTCTCACCCTCTCATTTCTAATTGGCTGCGAACACAGAGTTTGGCCTGTAGGACTTTAGAGGAAAGTGAAGTATAAGCAAGGGCTGAGATCACCATTCAAAGTGATTTGTACAATAGTTTGTGTGTGGAGCTCCAAGGTTGGCAGAGAAGGTATGAGGAGCGAGTCAGCAAGGAAAATTTTACACATGGTTAAGTTTTTTTTCACACATACTTGTTCGTAGATACACATTTAAGATTTTGTTTTATTGTCGGTGTGACTATCAGAGTATGTATATAAAAAAAAAAAACCATAAGATTGACTTTTGATCTTAGTCCTGATAGGAAATGCATCACACTAAGCAGAACCAAGTTGAAGTCGTACTATTCTTCGGTATGAAATTTTAGCTTGAAGTTAGCTATTTTCAGTATCAGTAAGGTGTTTAAAATGAAAAAGAAAAATGCAATAAGTTGTGTCACAGGAAACTAATCTCTATGACATGTTCAGACCATAATCAGATGACAGGGAGACTACGAAGAGCACAGCAAAGTTTCTCTGTTTTACTTTGGAGAAAACTGTTAGCTGGTAACACCTTGCATACATTGTAAACTAGATTAAGTAGAAAAGGTCAGTTTAAAGGCAGAACAGAAGATGAAAAATGCTTTTTGACTAATATTTAATATTGGGACAATCTGAGCAGAAGTAGCATAGCTGGTTGTACTGGTTTGTTTTTTAAATATGTACACCTAGATATTGAATACTTTATTCACATGCAAAGTAAAATTAAGAAGTTCATATTAAAAAGGAAACAAACTTAAATAAAACATCCTTTAAAAGTTAAGATGTCTGCATGTTTTTGGTGTTGGTCACGACTCTGGCAGTAGCATTTGAGATCCACCTGCACCTGCAATGTCACTATTGCAATAATCCGACCTACTAAGACTGAAAGAAGCAGTTTTCGTCTAGCTTTCTTGAATCTCTACTGCAAAATAGATGTGTTGGTAAAATTCTTGATTGTTTAGGAGTTTGCAACAACAAAATTACACCAAAACAGATAAAAATCCAGAATATAACTAATGTTATTACATTCAAATTCAGCACAAAATTATATTTTCAATGAACACTATTTTCTCAAAATTATCCAATCCCCTGAATAGCATTCTTCATAACAGCACACATTACTAATCAGATAAGTGGCGCTAAGACCGCTTGGGACAAAACATTTCAATTCCCTTTACTAATGACCTTTACTGTTTAATGTAAAAAAAAACAAGGAAAAAACATAGAAAATTATCAAAGACCATGAATATGCCAAGAGATGCAGTTGAAAGATTATCTCACATGTTTATAGATACAACAACAGTGACTACACTACCTGGATGTGACAGAGGAAACTATCATGACTGACCTGGGATCCCATAGGAAGCAGCTGATCAAAAATTCTCCACTGACTACAAAAAACTTGCAGTAAAACTTAGTCAACACAGCCATTGAGGTTTCAGTTTCCATGAGAAGACACATGCTAAATGTTGATGGGCTTCCTGACTGAACTCCAAAATACAGCACTACTGATGCAAAATCACAGGACAAGTTACTATCAATAAGCCAAAGAGTTTTTGGGATTCTGTTCTGAAGAGCAATGAAGCAAAAGTAAAACCTTTTCCCTTCAACCTGAATTCTACATTATCTTTCTGAGCTTTTTCCTCTATTCCTACAATTCTTCTTTCCAAATCCTAAAATCTAAGATTGTATATTTATTTTTCTTAAATAAACTACTTAAACCTTTATCTAGCCCCTTGCCAGTGTTTTAAACCACGGAGTCACTCTGAAAACATGAAATGCTCTAGCTCTAGGATAATTCCTGGAAGAATTTTTTGCAAACAGCAGTAAAGTCAATATATTCTCTCCAAAAAACCCAATTTCCATTGGTGGCTACATAATTTTAGGTGTATCTATTCATAACACTATCTTTTATGCATACTAGTGGGTCTTATATGAAATTCAAACCAATAAGGAAAAAAATAAAAGTTTGGGATTCAGAGAAACAGTATTCCTCAAAGCAAATTCTGGACAGGAGTGCCCTGTGTTCTTTCGTTTTTTCGCTTTAGGTGTGGCTCGACAGACAGGAAACAGTCCCCTCTGCTTTTAGCTGGGGCCTTACAAAGGACGTGCATGTACTGCTTATGTCCATATTTGAGTGTGTGTATCAGTGTACTGTACCCACTGTAACATGTATCCACTGTACATTTCTTTACATACTTATCAGTAAGTAAACAAAATGCTTTTTGTTTCCCCAGTCGTGAGTCACATCCAGTTAATAATTCTGAAAAGTTTTATTTAATACCTGCAAGAAAAAAATCTCAAAGTGGAAAGAAAATAAGCTTCCTGAGTCAGTACCGGCCTGTTAAAACAGAAGAAGCCCACCTATTTCCCCTGAAATGTATATTAACACAAATAGCACAAATGTTTTACTCTGTTATGTTCTTCTTCATCTTTTTCTGTGTTTGTGCGTACATTTGTCCAGAAGGACGTCAAAGTGGTCAGTTCATTTTGGCAGCGTTGCCAAGGGCTGGACCACTGTGGTTTCATTCGAGCTTAGTGCCAGTATGCAGTGTGTGTGTGTGTGTGTTGACTTGTCCTTAGGCTAAAATGGGCACCGACCACAACAGACAAACAGATTGACTGATAGACAAAAAGAAGAAGAGAAGCTGAGAGACTGACCACAGAGAGGAGCGAGGGCCTCGCAGTAAAATTTAGCTTCCAAGCACAACAACTCACTCCTACCCCGGCTTTTTGAACACGGAGGCCTCGGACCTCCACTGGTCGTTTGCTATGCACCTCTGAGGAGATTCGAAACTGTTGTGTTATTACTCTGTAAACACAAATACGCCGTAGAGAAAGTTAAACATGTCCATCTGAATTTGCCCAACTTTGCCTCACAACGGCTACAGTACCTTCCAGTAGAGCTTATGTCCAAATATATTTAGATATAAATACTTTCATGCTTACATAGCAACCATAAATGTTAATGAATCTTATTACATAAAGAAGCAACGCCATTGTATAAAAAAGGAAAAGACATGGCTCTGTGAAAAACTGTGACATGCGACCAATTCCTTTCATTTTTACTTAATTACTGTCGTAAACAGACTACACTTGTGTATAACCTAATCTTAGTACAAATACTGTGTTCTGTAAAGGCCTCGGGGGTTTAATTAGAGAACAATAGCATTGGGAGGACCAAAGAACAAAGTAGACAAGTCTGGGAGACAGTTGTGAGGAAAGTTTAAATTATGTTTTTTTGACAATATCTTAAGATCTGAACTTATAACAAAGCACTGTTCAAACAATCATCTGAAAAATGGAAAGCACTTGGGACAATCCCCAAACAGACAGCATTATTCAGAAAAACAGCCAAGAGGACAACAGCACAAATTAAAACCAAAATACCTCAGGATCATGAGCAGCTTATTGGATTACACATTCACATTTTTGTGTTGCAAATGAAAAGAGAAGGTCCTAACTTGAACTGGCCATCGATTTAAGGTAAATATTCAGCAGCTTATGTAATGAGTTGTAATGTATTTGAGGCCCAACATGTCACCTTTAATTGCACATGGGCCTGCATGTTTATTGGATTGTGACGTTAGTAGGCATAGCTAAATCATTACCTTTCACATGGTAATTAGTTACTTAAACAAAAAATATAATTAAATCAATTCCCCAAACTGATTTCATTGGGGGTTTTTTCTATTACATTCTCTTACAATCATGCATCTTCAGTGTCTGACTCCTAACTATTATCTTATTGTGAAAATATCTCAGAGAAAAATATCTCTGCCCTACCTGCAAAGTGGTTCCAACCAGCCCAAAAGAAAGAGAGGTCAATATGTAACGGGTCAGGTCCATTATTGTTACTTTTGCAGTGAAGGGCTTAGATTATTTTCCTTTTCAGACCTTAAAAACATCTAGCTGCCATCACAGCTTGTGGCTTTAGAACTGTCCAGCCACAGGACCAAAACCCGAAAAGGCCTCTCTACTGTTAAAGACATTATCTCTTAGAATAACCCTGCAGCAAGTGGGCCCAATTGCATGAAAGAACGAATGGTTGTGTGTGTGTTTATGTATGTGCAGTTGTTTTGACCTGTAGTTAAAGGACTGAACATGCAATCGGCTTTTCTGTGGTGAAGTCTCTGCTTTTCCTCTTTAGGTTTTGGTGTTGTTTTCAAGCACGACCATCAACCAGGCCTCCACCCCGTCTTCCCTTCCTCTGTCTGATTCGTGTTTTTCCCTTTGTCTCTTCATAAAACTGTTTTTGTACCTAATTTCTGTCCTTTTGATGAGGTTTTGTCCACTGTTTTTCTCTCTTTCTTCTCTAGCTCTCATTGTCCTAACCCTCAGCCTCTGTGACCTTGTAGCCGGGCCCTCTTTTATTGGGACACCACTCAGCTTAAAGGGAGGACAGCTTCTGCATCTAGAAGAGCTGCTTATACCGGCGATGCTCTGGTTCAACTAGGTCAATCACAATGGTGTCAAACAATGCCCACTTTCAGTTAATGTTAGAGTTCAAAACAAGGTCTCATTTAGTTTTCTGTAAGAGACGTTCTTAGGATTTATTGTACTTTCCTTGACAATTCAGAACAGTACTCAACTTTAAACACAGCGTTACATGTCTAAATCTGTATTTTTGCCAAGCATCAGAGGACAGTTTATGGGAGGCTACAGACTCACAGAGAACATAAAAAAAGTGTTCAGTGTAAGGGAACATTTATTTCTGTGGTGCTATAAGCCTATGGTTCTTGCTTTAAAAGGGCAATTTGGGTGTTTTTTTCATGAACTAGCAATGTGTCTACAGGCTCTAATTGAAGAATATAAATCCCCGTTTTTGCTTTTGGTTGTATAACGATTGGTTTCTTTTTTGAATAAATAAACATGAACATTAAATGAACTCTACATGTAATGATATAACTATATCTTCTACTTTCTGATCTTCAAAAAAGACTCACTATTTGTATAAAATACAAATAGTGGCAAGTATTTATATTTTATACAAATACTGATTTTATACAAGTATTTGTATAAAATACAAATACTTGTATTTTATACCAAATACAAGTATTTGGTATAAAAAGGATGCTGAAATAGGATTAGCTCCATCTTCGGTTAACTTTATATTGACAGAAAATGGACTTTTCTTGCTAATGTAGAAAAATCTTTGTCTGTCTATAAAAACAGACGTTGGGGATTAATTTATTTATTTAATGGAGTCCCCAGATAATGCGTGTCCCATGTGAATAGGGATATAGTCAACATATTTCTGCATCATTAAGCTGCAGAATAAATCCTCTCTATTTCTTTTCTGCAAAGGAAATTGTCAGAGTGTTTAACCGTAAGCTTGAACACAGAATGAAAATAAAGTGTCTACTTTGTAATTTTGGCTCCGTTCATATCTTTTTATCATGCATTAAAGGTGGATTTGTTGCCAAACAGTAATCTGAAAATTCCCCACTGTACAGTGCTTTGGGATTGTCACGTGAGCTTCCAAGCCCTTGGCAGGTGACAGCGGAGGAATGCCGCATAAAGCGGTGAGGGAGAGAGATGAAGTCATGCAGCGGCTAAATGAAAACGAGGATTATTAAGATCATAGTCCCAGAAGTAGATGAGGATGAAGCGGAAAGAAATCAGTGATTACAGATGACTGGATCAAAAATGAAGATGAAAAAACGGTTATGAAAGGCTAAAATGAAAAATCTGGGAAAGAGAGAAGAGAGTGATTCAAGGAAGGAGTATGGAGATGATGAAATAGGCAGAAGCTCACAAATAAAACTCCAAAAAGGTTTGAAATGAAACTTGATTTATTTACATAAGGAGAATGAGTAGCGCCTGTAAACTGGTGACATTTGTACAAAAAAGAAGCAACAGCTGGGAAGGAGCCTACAGGGAAATCAGAGCTCTGACTGACGTGCACCCAGATGAATTAAAAGCTGTGCATCAATGTGCAGGTAACTTTGTGCAGCTGTGTGTGTGCATATCCTTCTTAGTAAACAGAATGGAAATTAATGGGAAAAAAATACTGAACATTAAAATTCATGGTTACACCAGGAAAGCTTTGGATTTCCCGCTGGTTAAGTGGAAGAAAAGATGCTCTGTCTAACTCTCCATGTGTACCACAAGCAAGGGATTGGGATAACAAAGAGACTGTTGTTTACTGTCCCACAAGAAATACAAATTCAAGACTTTCTGCATCATCTTCATATATTCCAATGTAATGGGAAAATAAGAGATGAAAGACAGAGGAACTAAACGGTACCATCAAAGAACTTGCCTTTATTTGTGTAGTTCAGATCATGTTTTTTGACTAATAATTCCTTTCGTGTTGATTGATTTCTTTTGTGACAAAAATTACAAATACTTATTTGATATTTGCTATCTTAGTGGCATGTTTACGTATTTCAACAATCAGAAATACATTAGCTTTATGCCCCTGGCCTTTATGATCCAGAAAAAGAGACCTGAAGAGACAGTGGGTCCAAGATTACAATTTTTCTACTAAGGCATAATTTTCCTGACATTTCAGGAAATTTATAATTCATTTTTATAATTTTTTTTGGGCCTTCTGTTATGAAAGAACAAAACTAAGAATCCAGAACATTTCTGTTGCTAATGCTTTCTATACTTGTTTCTTTGTCTCTGCCGTTTTACTTTACTAATTAATTTTCTGCACAAAGGAGCAAATATAAATTTATAGTTAAGAAAATAAAATTACAAATTAAAACAAGTTTAACGGCAATAAAACATGCCCAATCCAGTAAAAGATGCGTTTAGGTGTTAAATTTTTCCAACATAAAATCAGGTTAAAGACACAAATGATTCACTTATAGACAGCTCTTTTCAGTTAATTATAATATTATTGAAAAGTTTATCTATTTCAGTAAGCAGCTCAATTTACTAAGTGGAAAACATTACATTGATTGATTACACAGAGCCTCGAATTCATTAATTATGATGATTTTCCACTGACAGCTAATGAAAACCCAACATTTGAGATCAGATTATATCAAACCAAAAAAAAAAAAACACAAAATTTTTAATACAGAAATAAGGTCCTAATGAAAACCACAACTTCTTCTTATGATACTCACCTGGTCTGCCACTGTTTGAATGATAGTTGTCACTGGTTGGTGTTTAGGATTTTCTGGTATCATCAATATAGGATAAATACCTGAACAGCTTTTACAAACCTCTGAACTTTTCTTCTTCTCCAACCTTATATAGTGCTTTTCTTCTTCAAACTTTAAGTCTTTATCTGTTGAACAACCTCTCTCTATTTATCTTCACATCTTCTCCACCCTGTACTGCAGCATAGCATCCTTGCATGAACATCCATTCATTCATCTGTCCATTATTTCCAGACATATAATCCTTCAAGCCATGGTCGCAGGGCATTTGCTTGTATACAAGTACTCACAATCTTATTCAGTCATTACTTGAAGTTCACAAGCTTAGGAAGGTTAGGGGCATAGATCAACTGATGAATGAAGATCTTAGCCTTGAGGATCAGCTCTCTCTAACAATGCGGCTGTAGCTTCATCAGTGCAGTGTGAGAACTCAACGTCTCACAATAACATTTAGCCGTACCCATCAAGTTGCACAGAGCTAAAAGGGCTGTTTTGCACATTCAAACTGCGTAGAAGGACATCTCAAGTGTGTCTTGTAGGAGGAAGGCAAAGGGCCAAGGCCTTTTAGCCCTTAAAAATTAAACTGTTTAAAAGCAGATTTCTGTCTTAAAGCATTTTTACTGGCACAAAAAGTCTTGTTTGAAAGATGTTTCATTTGGCATCACGCTCAATTATCCCAAATGCTAATTTAAAGAAAGCCTGAGAATCACTTTATGGCGTGACTACCTTCATTATGTTCAATTTCACAAAGATCAGTTGATGCTTGATGGAAACAACCAAAGATGTATCTACCACTACTGAAGCAATGCAGTTTATTTGACCCATTCCTAGAATGGGTTAATGTGGGGGAATGATGACAAAATGCAAGTCACTCTTTTTAGATATAAAAAAAAAAGTGAAAGCCATATATAAGCTCTCTCTCACTCTAGTATTATGAACTGCTTTATAAAACTCCGGTGAAATAAATTAAGTTGGAGGTTGTGATATGGCAAACGTTCAAGGGGAATGACTTCCTTTGTACGACACCCTAGGTGTAGGTGCATGGGTAGCTGTTTCAAGTTTCTCCTCTCAAACTTCATGGATTCCTTTGTAAGTTGGTTCATCAGCTATAAAAAGATATTTCACCTTGAATGTTTAAATCCACAGCCAAGTTGGGCATTTATTTTGGATTTCGCTCCTTTTTAATGAAAAATACTCCCACAGTTTATTTAATTTTTGTTCATCCCTTTCACAGTCAGAACTGGAGACTCACTAAACAAACCCATTAGTGCGGAAAGCTTAAAAGCCTCTCTGTCACCTGAGAGGCTGCTGAGTTGCTGGCATTGATCATCAACATTTGCAAGTCCCTTGCTCATAAATTAGAGCCACTTTATACAAAGCCATCAAAATATTACTGATTGCGCCTTTAACATCAGCCACCAACCATCATTAGCATGTATGAACCATAAATCCTATCAGCGCAGTACGGGATCATTTAGCACTTTCACATCAGCTAAAGATAGTGTTGCACATTAGAATGAGCTGGGTGGAGAGAGGATGAGAAAATAATGACAGAGATTAAGCTTTAGTCACAGTGTGTTTGTACACACAGGAATTTACTTATTTAGGTTCAACTCATATGTAGACAAAATGTATTCAGCCACTTACAGATTACTTCTGCTTATTTTGTTTTTGGGAGTATTTTTCATTAAAAAAAAAACAAAAAAACAAGTGAAATCCAAAATAAATGCCCAACTTCACTGTGGATTTTTAAGATAAAGTATCTTTTTATAGCTGATGAACCAGTGGAATTGTACTGAAGAGATCCATGAAGTTTGGATAGATAAACTCAAGTTCTAGGCTAAATATTTCAGTCACCTATGAACTTACACCAAGAAAGTCGCACAGAAGAAGTCATAGGCCCAGAACGTTTCTCACACTTGCATGTTTCGGCTCAAATAAATTTTATTATCAGACAAAGATAATTTGAATAAATAAAAAACAGAATATTCAAATGACTACATCATGTACGAAAACAAAAATCTTTTCAAATCAACCTGATGCTGTATGAAAACGTATTTGTCCCAAGATTTAAGCCCTTGCGGCAGACAAACCCAGATATGGCTCCAGAAAACAACTGATGAGATTTAAAGGCACTTAAGACATACACACTTAAAGACCTAATTCCAAGTGTATTTTTTTTTTTTTAGAAGATTTGCGTCCCATTATATCAGATGTAAAACTAGCACAGCATTTTAGAAGAATAACATAGTAAATGTCCTGAAATTGTACAGTGATTTAGCAAGTCCAGAGGACCTCAAAATGCTTCACACTACATTCAGTCATTCACACACACACACACCTTCACACGCTGTTGGTGTTGAGCTATGTTGTAGCCACAGCTCCCTGGGGCAGACTGACAGAAGCAAGGCTGCCACCAGGCCCTCTAACCATCTTGCCCAAGGATATGATGACTGAGAAAGACGAAGTGGGGGGTCAAACCGCAACCTGGTTACAGGATAAACTACTACAACCTCAGCAACCTTCGCCCCCCCCTCTACCGATCATACTGAAAGTCAAATATGATTATGATCTGGGGATGCATTCCATCTTCAGAACCTAGACGGCTTGCTGTAATTGATAAAACCATGATAAAACCAAGCAATTCCAGGAGGAATGATTCTACAAGGGAAGGTAGGTAAAAGCCCACAGTGATGTAAAACACAAGTTGCCAGTTATTAGGATGTTTGATGGCAATTGTCGCCATCGGTGAATAAATTTAGGGTCGGTTTAGTTCGAATGCCTCTTTTTCTGTAAATCTAACAGTTATTTTTGACATTAAAATTTGTTGGAATATCTAAAACATGCAAATGTGGCAAAAAAAAAAAAAAAAAAAAGCAGAAAAACTTTGTATATGGGCACAGTCTATGTGCACGCAACATCTTTTGTCAGCCAGTTTTTCCTTTCTTTTTGTAATTTCCTACAAGTCATATCATCAAAAATGATAATGGCTGGCTCACACATTGACTATCCGATCAATGATTTCTGAGTACAAATTTTCTCGTACGTTTGCCTACGTGCATGTCTACAAATCATTTGTGATTATGATGCACAGATGATCAGGCAGGCAGAGAAGTAAGCGATGAGAAGGAGGTAGGAACCGAGTCTGAAAATCACACACACGCACGCGCAGAACGACAGGTGAAGGAAGGATGGAGGGAACCTGAGAGAAAGAGGGGTACAGTGGCATTACAGAGGTCATATTTCATCGCAATAAACCTCCAGCACTCAGCTGAAAAATGATGACGCTTCAGTAACATTAAGTTACTAATCACTCACCCACATGGCTTGTATATGTGTCTGCTTGCTTGCATTTGCTTTTAAAGACTGTATAAACATCAAGATCCTAATAACTTATTTCACAGTCATGTTTGTGTGTCGGGGAGGGGGGGGGGGGGAATAGGGAGGTGGTTGTTTCACTGGCTTCAAAATGTTTTTACGGCTATGCATTTGTACCCTCATAAATCTAATCCACAATAAGCAGTTTTTTTTTTTCTTTGATTTTACAAAAACTCATATTTTCTGAAAATAAATTATAGTTGCTTTTTATTGGACATATATTACTGGCAGATGTGCAGTTTTGTTGTGTTATCTTGAATCAACAGCGTGTCACGACTGTTGGGTCTGTTGGTTTTCTATCACTCTTCTACAAACAACATGTGAAAGATAATTTAATTTTCACCAAAAACAATGATCAATCTGATTAGTGATGTTGGACTGCTGCTTTCCTGCTTTGAAGAACTGATATTTTACACTACTTTCGATTCTTGCTTTACTTTTTTTTCTCAGCAAACAGCCTGTCTTGTCATTTCTTTGTGTGTTTTTTGAGCAATTAATTTGAATCTAATGGAAAGGATTTTAAAGCGTTCAATAAAGACAGGAGATTTGCAGCTTAAGTCTGTGGATATGAAGGACATGATATTATAGTGTTTATTGTTAGTGCAGCAAAATATCCATGAAGGTCTTTCAAATATTCCCTCTGAGATTTTGCTATTTTAAAGAAGGAAACTGCTTAGCAAAGACCAAAGTGAGGTCTTCAGCTAATGGCTCTTAATATTTTTTTGTATCTGTCTGTCAAGCTATAAATCCTCAGTACTTTTCTTTAATTCAAAGGGGAGCAGACTGTGTCTCTGTGACAATATAAAGGGTACATACTGTCTGAAGGTCTAGTTACATTAGATCTGTGTTAAGTTGTCTGTCATGTGCAGATGCAACACTGGTTCCTCCCTTAAATTTACAGCCTTTTGTGTACGAATAGTCATATATACATACACAAACAAATTCTTTACATCTCTGGAGAAAAATGTGTAAAAATCTTTTAGATTAAGTCAGAAGCTTTTATTGCAGTAGCAAAATTGTCAAAATTTTACAATATGTTAGCACTAAGGAAGCAAAAGCATGCAAAGATTTTTTTTTCTTTAATTATAGGTACCGCATTTCTTGGTGTCTTTTCTGTTAATACTACATTCCCATTTTGGCAATAGCATCACATGTACACTGCTTTTGTCCTGCCTTATTTTCTCTTCTAAAGAGGTTTCTATTGGATTTATGTCTGACGAATTGGTTGATTTTGTGTCTGGTGAACAATTGCTGTATTGATTCAACTTTATGCTTTGAACCATTTTCCTGCTAAAAGACTCAGTGATAATCCATTTTCATATTTCAGCCACAATGTTCATGAATACATGTGCTTTAAGAAAGTTTCTGGGACCTTTGGAAGAAAAGGAAACTTCACTTCACTAAACACTGAGAATGAAGTGATTAATCATTATTGGATTATTGTGATTTGAGCAAAAATGTTAGGCTTATGTTTGTAATGACAGGAAAGGTTGTTTTTTTATTATTATTTTTGCATTCCTCCCAAACAAGTGGTTGGCAATTACATAGAAGGCCAAAATTTTTACTTCTTTTAAACTTTGCTGCCATGTTTCTTCTGATTGAAAGTAATATTAAAACTTTGGAATCTGTGGAATCACTTTCCACAGATTCAGATGTCAGAATCTGTGGAAAGTGCAAAACATTGGGGTGATGGCAAGAAGACCTGACCAAATAAATCCTCAAAATGCCAGTCGAAACATGCGATTTTGGAACTGATTATTTAGAAGGGTGTATACACTGTCCAAAATTTCATTTTTAAAATAAAATATGAATAATCTTTAAAATATAGGTTGTTCAAAACTGATATTGTAAATATTGTTGTATATTTTTTAGGAGATTCCCATCTTATTTTCTAATGTACACAAACTTAATTGAAGTAAAAATAATTTTTAACCTCTATATGGCAGAGGCACGAAAAATGTTGTGCTTTGATGTGAGAGCTGGGGATTTGGAAACCCCAACTTGCCACACTTTGCTGCAGTTGTCTAAATGTGAGAGTTTGTGTCCACATCCAGCCTTGTTTGTCACAGTTCCAGTTGTTTAAAGTGTTCTTTTCTTCGAAAATGTATTTTGTTGTAGCCATTTTGTGACATATGAAGATGGATACACATGTGTACCTTACCTGAATTACATGTTCTCTTATCTTTCCCTTTTACAAATGTCTCCAAGAATAACTGACCACTTTGACAAGTCACGATAATACTCCATGGGAATAAAAACCCATAGATTACAGATTAGATGTTCACAGAAACTCTGATAAACTTACAAAAATCTTCTGTCCAATGAAAAGGGAATTTTAAGATATTACTACAAGGGGTAAAAGCAGATTTGTGTGCTTGGGTTTTTATTTTTCGATAACTTGCTCTCACCTTCATCGGTGTGAAGCCTCCCCCGGCCCCCCAACAAAGTTCCTTTTAAATTAACTCCAGCAGATGCCGTCGGTTCCTAATTCCAACGGAGTCTTCCAGTCCACAGCTCCAGGGGAGCATTTGTGTTGCAGTTGTGCGGCTCACCCTGAGGTTTGACCTTCCTGTTGAGGAGGTAAGGAGTAAGATAAATATGTCCTCTGGGGATCATTAAAGTAAATATGAAACAAAAGCAGGCAAGATTGTCTGTATCCAAAAACACAAATCCCCGCAGTGCGTGTTCAAGATGCTGGGAGGTGCTATGGGTTACACATTCACACATGCAGACAGGGCTGCATTCTGCAACTTTTTAGCTTTTATATGTTCATCTGCCCAGAACTCTCTGATGACCAAAACTATCTGCTCCAAAGCTGACAAGCATAGATTTCATTATGCTTAAACTCAACGTAGGTGTGGATATATGAGTGTGGTGGCGTGTGCATGTTTGTGTGTTTGAAGCCTACATGCGTGCACTTTGGTGATGACAGCTGCTGATCAGGAACCTGTGTGTTGATTGCAGATTAGGTCTGTGAGAAGGATGTTGATAGTGTGTCCGTGTTTTGATTGCACACCGTATATAGGGGTGTGTGCGGGTGTGTGTGTCATTGCATGTGTGTGGCCGCTGATTGCAGAGTAATGCAGATCAGATGAAGCAAGAAATCGGCATTTTGGCTCCATCAATCATCTCTCGGTCCTTCTCCTCTCACCTCCATCTCGCTCTTTCTTTCGTTTCTGGTTCATTCATTTTCTCACCGTTTCATTGCCCGTGTGTCTATCTTTCTTTCTTTCTTTCCCTTTTTCTGAAACACTCTCTTGATCTGCCTTTATGTTTTTCACACATGCTTTGGCTCCTCTTTTGAATTTGCAGGCAGACTGCAGAGATTTCACGGAGCTGCGCCTCACAAGTACAGGTGACATTTTTAACTTTTTCAGCACTTTCTGAGGGAGGAGAAGAGTGCGCAACAAACTACACAAAGGTCACTTTTGCAAATATCAGAAGGCTCCAGATAAAATAAGATCGTGTAATGCATAGATTTGATAATCACTTCAACAAACCTCTAAGTCTAAGATAAACTTAAAGAATGTTGTGAATTTAAGTTGTAAAGCAAAAGAATATTTTTATTTTATCAGTAGAACAAAAGAGAAAATAATAATTCTTTAAGGGTATTTGTCATTTCACCAATAACAAAAGTCAACCAAACTTTTACATAATTTGCTGACCTTGACTTTAAAGGTTTGATACAAGAACTCAAGGTCAGCAAATTATGTAAAATATAAATCCGAACATGCATATCTTGCTCTAGATTGATACATTGCATTTTGACAATTTACAACATATAAAAATTTTAAATTCTTATCAAAATTTTGTATTTCGATCCAAACTGAAATATTTTTTGTCATGTGTAGTTGCTATTTTAAGTACAAAGTAAATTAAAGCAGTGGCTCTGAAGTCGGGTCTTTGGGGCGCACTGTCCTCTTTGTTTTATGCGTTCCTGACGCATAAAACTTTTACTACATTCCTGACTTAAATAAACAGGTGATTATCAGGCCTCTGCAACATTTAATGGCATATTGAGAAGGACATGCAGTCCTTTCAATCAGGTTTGCTGAAGCAAAGACATATAAATATGAAGGACTGTGGGTCTATCCCGCCCCAAAGGCCTCATTTTACAAGTTGATGACATAAGTTCATGATTGCAACTTTAGAAAAGAATAAACGGATACACTTGTTTGAAAGGGTTGCCAGTACAATCTGTAAGTGGTATCTGAACAGGATATCTAGATTGATGTCCCCTCAGTAAGTACTGCCCTTATGCACAGCGGCTTGTTTGGCCAAAATCAACTGCGGCATATCTGCTCAAACACCTTATACCTACTGTTAGGCATTTGAGTCAAATGAAGGCCATTTGTCTGACTGCTAAAGCTTGACCTAGACTGCATCATGAAGAAAACGGTCCCAAACACATCAGCAAAGCTACAGCAGGATCAATGAATTAAGGTGTTACAATGGCCCAGTCAAAGTCTGAACCTCAACTGGATTGACGTTTTGTGGTTGGACTTTAGCTGTGAATAATTAATGCCAACAAAACTCCATGAAACGAAGTGATGTTGTAAAGAAAACTGGGTCAATAACAATGACAACCAACAGCAATGTTCATCTTTTTACACAAATCAGTTTTTTTCCCCCATCCCTCAAAAGTGCTTGCTGTCAAGCATAATAAATTTGAGAAAATTCAGATGCCTCCCTAATGATCTTTTATGTTGGATAACATCTATAAATCAACATTAGCCCGAACTTTGGGGTAAAACTGTCACCAGAAAACTGGTGCAAGACACAGAAATAAAAACACATTCTCAAGGGAAGAGAGAGAGAGACACTTATCGCACACAGAGACACACGCATGCACACAAAGGAAAGATAAGGATGGTATAAAGGCAGATAAACAAGGGCAGGCGGAGTAATTGAAAATATTGCCATTTGGTATTTGGGATGATGATACACGAGTACCGCTGCCTGCTGGCCCTTCCAGTGAGTACTTAGAGGTCAATCCGGAACATTGCAGAACATTCCTCCACACTCTGATGGGAATCCCAGATCTTACCAGCGCAGCTGTCAATTATATCCAGATTTTTTCAACTTTTACTGGGGCCTCCATGCCACATCAATGCAGCAATACCATCCCTTCATCTATCTCTGTCCCGTCCCCTGTCCCTCCTTCTTTTCTTTTTTTCTTTCTCTTCCCACTCTGGCACAATAGCAAGAACAATACCAGGGTGCCACCACATCAAACACCATTGAGGGAGACTATTAGAGGGACAGACAGAGAGCGAGGCAGAGGGAAAGAGAGACAGGGAATTACAGTGCGGGTCGAAATCTGATTGTGCATCAAAGCAGAACTGAGGGGAAAAACTTCCTCCTTAAACTGATTATATATCCATGAGAAGAAAAACCACAATGTCTCTCTCACTCTCTGTGTGTGTGTGTGTGTGTGTGTGGATGTGTCGCTGTTTTTCTGTGTCTGTCTCATGGTGCCAACTGTCTACACGCCACCAGTGTCTACTTTTGCACGTTGCTATCAAAGCCATTTCTGTGGGATCGAGTCTTGCCATCTATTCTGTTTTTGCTTCTTTTTTCTTTTTTTTCTTAAACACTTTACTGTAAGCCATGCTTATGAGCAGCTTAATTAGGTTTTCAAAAATGTTCTCTAAGTGAGACTTGACATGTGTTTTTCTTGGCAATTTGAACCTTATTTATTGACACAAGCAGTGCCAGTTTAGGCGGGTGAAGCCATATTTTCCCCAGAAGAACCGTTGGCGAAACAGCAAATTGTATTTCATGGAAAAGTGCATTTTCTTTTATTTTCATCAGGGGAATAAGTCATGGACTGCACAGTGGCATAGTTTGTAGAACTATTGACTTACAGTGAGAAGGTACTAATCCCAGCCGAGAGTCTTTCTCCATGGAGTTTCCCTCAGTGACTATTATGTAAATTGATAACTTCATTGCTAACATCCATCTATTCATCCATTCATGCATCAATCCATCATCACTTTCTTATCGGAGAGGGCCATAGTGGGTGGAGGTAAAGCAGCAACCCTTGGTTCAGATCTGGCCCAGTCAAAGTCTGGAGCTAAATCCAACTGAGAATCTGATGGCATCAAAGTCGCTGTCCACCGATAGACTCCGTCCACTTTGATTGAGCAAGTCAGAGATTGACTATTGTGAAAAGAATAATTTGGCCCAATTTTAACCTCTAGACATATAAAGGTGGGAGAGACAATGCCCAAAAGACTTGCAGCTGTAAATACAAACGTATAGAGCTAAAGATAAATACATACACCACTTTTAGATTGTTATCAAAAGAATTATGCTTTGTCTTGTATTTTTAAGTCATTCACTATTTTGTGTAGATCTGTCACATAAAATTTTAAATAGTTTGGCAAGTTAGAGAAATACAGATCCATTCAGTAACTCAATTCCTGAAGAAAAACACCTTCTATTGATCATTTCCCTTTATTTCTGTTACTTGCAATGATTTTATGCTTACATCTAATGAAAACAAGACACTTAAGGTTAGAACATCACCGTTGAAAACATTTTAATTGAAAATATGCTTTATACCTGCTTGAAGATGGTGATTTTCAAATAGTACTTTTAATCTGATAAACCATCAGTTCTCGTATTCTAACTGATCTCCACAAGTTACTCAGTTCAGTGTATTCATATTGTACCAGTTCACAGCAATTACTTATTCATTCACTTGTTTCTGTTAACAAACAACATGAACTGGAAAACTATGTGCCAAATCTAATTCTATCAATTAAACACAAACAGAAAGCAAACATGTTTAGAAGTTCTCAAACAAGAACACAGAAAGTTGTCAGTTTATCGCAAACATATGGAGACTCACGGAGATGGGCTTTTCGTCTGCAAACCCCCCTCATCCATCATCTTAGCTAATGTCATATGGGTAAGCTGTCTGTGACGACACATGATGTTCATTTATCATCCGTCTTCAATGCGCTCAGTGTACGCACTCCGTTCTCATCCTTCTTCTTCCTTGTTGATGTGAATCAGTCTTGGCCTCGTCTTTCTTTCTTTTTTTTTTATCACATTAGAAAGCCGTGTGAAACACACTTTTCATTTGGTAATTATGGGCATTACTCTTGTTTATCTTAGTTCTCATGCATATTTGAATAAAAAATTATTTTTATAGCTCTGGCGGAAAAGTTTATCAACAAGATAAATGGATTGATTGATCACAGGAATCAGGAAAGAAGAGGAAAACGTATATCAAAGAACGCACATGATTCATGCAGAACAAGCAAACAGCCTGGTTTAACTAGCATGTGCGTGTCATTTGGATTTCCTGCCCTTACTTTTTTCAAACATCTGAATCAAAGAACTCTTTATTTGTTAATGTTTATGAATGTTAAAACAATTTTAGAGCTGAATAAGTAATTTTACTCGTCAGTGGAACTTTCCTGCTAAAACGCATATTTTTCTGCATTTTAGCAGCCTTTACAATAAAGGCTATAAATTAATCACAGCCTTTGTTCCTAATTTACATGTTGCAAACATTTGCAACTTAAAAACAAATATGTATAAACGGGGGCAGTGATAAAAATCCGTTCTTAGACATTCGTCTATAAAATAGTCAGTTTTTCCCTCATTTTCATTTTTATCAAAATGCTCAAGATGTTGGCTGATAACATTTTGACACCTTAACAGCCTCCTTCATTGTAATGCTAATGAGATTGCCTTACCATGAGCGCTAAAGCTTCAAAATTAGTGCTTTGGTGTTTGACGTGAAGAGCAAGAAACAAAGTGATTTCTCAGATCTCTTTTAAGTGGCTTGCTCTCTGCTTTAGTGTTTTTTTTCTCTCTGACTGAACCATATTTTATCAATTTAGAGGGGGTTTGTTGTTCATGTCATCCCCATCAAACTCCATCCTCTCTTTTGTTTCTTACAGCCTTTACGTTCGCCATATCAGACTTATTTCTCTGTCAACCTTTCGCAGTTGTAAATATCCTTTTTGAAACGCTTTTAACAGTGCAAAAATATAATTGCTAGGTGGGATATCTTTAAATGTCTATCAAAATAAATAATTCAGATTAAAAATCAAGTAAAAGAATGGCACACTTACAGTGCTGTGATGTAAATGTATTATTTTTTGGAACTTTACTGCAGAATTTTCTCAAATTTTTAATAAATACATAAAATGTATCTTGTTTAATTAGAGATTGTACCAATTGTGTGTTGACACTATGTTGTTCACAAAGATCTATTAGAAAAGGAAAACAGTGATGAGAAATTGTAAAATTAATAAAAATACTCAGCAAACCTTCTGCCCCAGTTGATCTTGTGCATCAAGCAGCCAGTTAGCACCGACATTAAGCACACAAAACAAGGAACAGCTGTTTGAAGACATGGCTGACTTACAGATCCTTACAAAAGTATTCAAATTTATTTTCTCACAGGTTGTATCACAAACTTCGACATATAGACTTAGGTTGTTTTTTTTTTTTTGGAGGGGTTAGTGGTGTTTTATGTGATAGACCAAAATGAAGCAGTGCAGAGTTGGGGAGTGGGAGGAAAAACAAAATTAAGTAGTTGGGTTTATTTACCCCTGGAAGTACATCTGCAAATCTTTCATGGCATGTCTAAAGTTTTGACCGTCTAGAAACTGACAATTTTACAATTTCTTCTTTTACAGAAGAACTTTAGTTCAATCAGAGAGGATGTAGAATATTTGAACATCTATTTTATATTTGCAACTGGCTTTAGGTCTAGACTTCCATCACACAAACATACTTTGATTGGAATTATTCATCGTAGCTCTGGCTCTAAGTTTAAGGCGTCCTGTTGGAAGATGAACCTCCACTAAAAGGTCATCCTGAAGGATTGCTCTATATTTAGTCATTTTCTCTCATCAACTATGAACAAATTTACTCTCCCTATGGATAAGTCACCTCCACAGAAGATGCTGTCACCGCCATGTTTTATGTTGGGAATAGTGTATTTATAGTGTTCGCCATGTGATACAGTATTTTGGAGGTTTGTACAAAGTAATGCTTTTCAACATTTTCAATGTTCCTTACATGGCTTGTAAGCTGCAAACTGCACTGATGGCTTTCCTTCAGCAATCAAATAGGTTTTTGATTTGACATAAAGCAAACTTTAAAGAAGTCAATGTTGTGATATTTTGAAGATAAAGTTCCTCTTCATTTATCAGCATGGTAATGGCTCAAAGTAAAAGAAAGGCTTCACTATGAGAAGATTAAAGGTTAAACCAGATCCCAGACTGAATCAATGTCCCCCCCCATCCAAAAAAATAATGGTTGAATATTTATAAATCAAGTAGTGCTCTGATTTAGAAAACTTTTAAATCAGAGCACAAACTAAAATGTGCATCAAAAATTTATTAGCTAAGGAGGGTGAACACTTACTCAACTGCACTATTTAAATTTTCAGTCTTTTCTTTTCCCCTCTAAAACAATTTATGGAGTTTTAATTATAGTAAGGGTTGATGTCGGTGTCATTTTTGTATATCACTGCAAAGCAGACCTAGTAACATCTGTGTTTAGAGTTTATATATCCACTAAGTGATGATCGCAAGTACATAATGCTTCCATTGAGAATTACTGGGCAGTCCATGTCTGCTAAAATCAACTCGGTCTTTAACAGTTGCAGAAACTTTGGCAGACTAAACTTTACTTGCAATTCTAAGGTGAGGTTTTTGTATGAAACCTCAAAAATCCCCGTTGTGTATATCCTGCCTTCCTCCCTTTCATCATTATCTCCATTCTTTTATTTTCTTACCAGCCACCCAACGCTATCATCATCCTCTCTATTGGTCAGAGGAGTGACACCGATATGCAGACTGGGTTTGTGCATGTCAATAGAAAGAGTGCACTATACGTGTGTGTGTGTGAGGGAGAAAAGGATGATGATGATGAATAAAGCTCCAGAGAGGAGGGAGAGAATTACCTCTGAGCATAAGGGAGTGAAATAAAGACAGGGAGAAAGGCGGAGAAAAGAGAGACATTGAGCTGGGGAGAGAAGAAGTGATAACACAACGTGAGTTTGGTGAGAAGAAAATGAAATAAAAAGCGACGAAACGAAGGCGAAGATACGGGGTGGGAGAAACAGGATACGAGATGAGAAGAAAGAAGTTCTCTGGTCTGAGGTGTGAGCACGTTTCATGATTCCCAAGTTGTTTTGGAATCGTGGGGAGAAAAGAAAAAAATAGAAAAATGGCTGGAAAGAGAGATGGATACTCCTTAATCGCATTTTCTGTGGTGTCTGCACGTTTTCTGAATCCCATGTTGCTGTTTGGCTCTGGGCAACAAATTGAGAGTAAAACTAGCAGCCGAGATGAGGAATGAAAAATTTAAGATAATATTCAGAGCTGCTCCCAGTGGAATGCTATTCTGACTCACAGCATATGCAGAAGGAGGGAGGGAGAAAGAAAGTAAAGTACTGGAGAGGACTGATATAATTCTGGTCGGAGAGGGGGAGGGAGAAAGTAATGGTACAATAAAGAAGAAGGAGATATTTTGTTAAAGACCTATGCTATTTCTCAGGGAAAGAGTGAGAATAGTTTAAAAGATGGATCACAGAGATTATAGAGACAAAAAAACCTCCTTTGGATTCCACTTGTAAAGCTACTAAACACAATTATTCGGCACAAGCCCACATCTCATGAATTCTCTCCACCACCCAAGTAAAATCGGTGAAATTTTGCCAGGTGGGATACAAAATGGCTGCCATAAAAATGGCTCCAGATGGAGTTGTGACATCCAGGCCAATATGGTGAGGGACACATTTCCCCAACTTGAGGGGGTTTATGGCGACCTGGCCAAGTCTCCATTAGACTGTAATGAGCTCCAAAACCCTCCAGTCTCATAAATAATACATGTGTAGATTGAAGGCTGCTTATGTTCAATTCAGCTTTCACACAGAAACTTTTACATACTAGTGGAAGTATGTAATCATTCTTTTGAGGGGTGGAGGTGGTAAATTATATTTAAGGATACAGGGCACCTTGTATAAATCATCTTGTAGTATATACCAATGGTTGGCAAGCACCTGCTTGTATAAACCTGTTTCATACCTCAGTGCTGGCCAAAACTGGTGATAAAGTTTGAATACCACAACATAAGTCCCGAGTCATTGACAGGGTGGTCATTAGGTGATTTTTTTTCCATTTGTATTTCCATTTTCCTTTGTATAAAGCGTCTTTCATTATTTCTGGTAATCCTGGCAGAAAACAAAAGAGCCTTAAAATCAGTTACTAGGAAGGCGTCCCGAGTCCAACATGTCACTCTCTGCTGAAGTTGTTAATCAGGGAAGTCTAGGGATTTTTGTGTGCACCTCCTTTCCATCCTCCTCAATATGCATGATGGAGACATAACCCTGGGTCCTCATTCAGGCTTGTCAATCATGGTGCTAGTTATTTTAATCTTTACTTATTAATGAACTGACTGGATACCAACAGTTTCAGGCGAGTAGCTACTTTCTTGTAACTTTAGTCTGACATACAAAGACCAAAACCAACATGCAAGCTTCCCAAAAAGCTGCTGTGAGATATTAAATTCTGTTTATAAAGTGTCATCAAAAAGTAAGTGCTCCCTCATTCACAATTCTTTTATTTTTGTGATTCAGAACAAATAAATCATCATGTTAGAAAAAGAAAACCTCAGTCTTTTTCAGGTTAAGTAAATGCAAAATTCAGTTTTCAAATGATTTTATCATCTGAGGGGGGAAAAAAGCAACATTAGGATCAACCTGAGTAAATTTAGCTTGTTAAAACGTAAATAAACTGATTAATCACAACTTCAAGGTGCCAAGAACTTCACTGTCAACTCCCAGGCCTAATGGCTGCCTAACAACAAGAAGCCGGTCAAAATATGCCAAAAAGCAACAAATCAGACCCAGATCTGAAGAAATTCAACAGATGAGAAACAAAGTCATTGACATGGATTATTGGCAATCTTTCCCAGGAATCACTGGCCTACCAACAATACTCCAAAGACATCGATGAGCCATCCAGAAAGTCACAAAAGAACCATGAACAACATTGAATGAGTTTCAGGCTAAACACAACCTAAAACGTCAAGAAAAACATAACTTTTTAGTTTGCTTTTTCTTTTAATACAATTATGTCTTACACGTCCTTCTTGCGAGCAACCAAAATCAAATTCAGTGTTTTTGTCCACAAACTTTGATTTGTCCATATTTATTCTGAAACAAGACATTATAGAATCCCTAATGGAAAAGTCCCTACACACTAATTACTTTGAAAAAACTGAAGTACTTACATTTTGCACAGAATGTCAGGGGAGAAAATTGATATGATGCTGATTACATTGTTGAAAGCAATTATTTATGCATGTGAAGACACATCCTCTGCAGATTCTCCTTTTTTGTCTTGACCTTCTGTAAACAGATCTTTTAATGTAGCCAGTCCGCCTGGTGTTCCTAATCATTTGACAGCATTTATGAGCGCCGCTGAAAATGGGATTTGTAGACTTTGTTTCCAACTTGATAAACACCAGCTGGTGGTACTAAAACACCCACAAAGGTAGTCTAAGAATGCCCAAATTACCTAATGTGCATTTTTTTCCCCAATTTGTGGGAGTCTTAGTACGGTACACATTTAAGGAGGAACACATGCAAATTTCAAACAAAGTAAAGTTTGAACTAACAACCATCTTGTAAGACAGTAGCAACCACTATAGCACAATAAATCCTAATTTAGCCAATTAACAGTTTCTTCAGTTCCAAAAACAGAAGGAAGACACATTGTGAAAACTGGAGAATTTTTCCATTTCTGAAAATTATAAAAGCAAATATCTTTAATTGGCTTCTTTTATTGACCTTTTGTTGCTGTGGAGGACAATGCCTGCTGCTCTTTTTCTTCTAAATTTACTGAACAAATATTATTGTACAATAACAATAACAGATAATTTTTGAGTTTAGATTATTCATTCAGACAGTTTTGTTGGTAGATCCGCAATTAAATCATCTACAGATAAGAAGAAGGCAGAAACAAATTGAGAGAAATTTGTCATATTTTCCAAGTTAGACATGAATGACTTAATACATCGAAGAAGAAGTTGCACAATATTTCCAAAAGTTGTGGCCACTTTCCTTTATAAATGAACTTGAATAAAATTTTGCCAATATTCAAACATTCACCAACGCTCTAATATTGTACGAGCCCATCTTAAAATTAGCAATTTTAAAAGCACATTATGACCAAAATCATAATATTTTAAAAGCATATTATGGCCAAAACCTTTGGCACTGAAATCATTAAGGGTTTTGTGTCAGATGGCTAAGTTAAAGTAAATACAAACACAAATATTACCTCATTTCAAATGTTTTGATGAGTATATTATTGAAATAAAAATCAACCATTCTTTATTTTGTTAGGTTTAAGCATGTGCTGCATCTGTGGTCACATTTAGAGCAAGGACAGCACTAAGCACATTTTTTCTGTTAGAAACTATTAAGAAAATCAAAGAGTCGTCTCGATCTTGATGTCATGTCAGCAACACAGAGCATCAGAAAAGTCATTGCAGTGCGCCGTTTGGCTCAGTAATTTGGTTGCCATTGATAAAATAGGTGAAGAAGAGGAATTTCTATGGTTGAGAATGAAGGACAAGCAAATACTAATAGCATTTATCAGCCCGTGGTAACTCGTATTACCACAGTGGCAGCAGGCTTGTCAAGAGGGATTATCAAGTTCAGTGAGAGAAGAAGTGGGGCTGTGAGATAAAAATGTAAAAAATTTTCTGTAGAAAAGCTAATCTGAACCAAGGATTTGTCCAAAGGACTCTAAATCAGTGATGAATAATCACAAAATATGTCAAAGTCACATTGATGCTTTGAAGGTAGCTAACCAGAGAGTAGTATGACGACATAAAGCAGACACCAAGCATATCAACAGAAAGATAACGCATCACTAAAGGTGCCTTACTGGAATTTTACATATTAAAGTAACTTTAAACCCGTTTTCATCAGCAGCAAATTATTTTGGAGTGCGTTTTAATAATCACTTGTCCAGTTCACTCTGTTTTAATGGGGGGAAAAGCACCGTTTTTACAGAAAAACCACAAAATAAGATGCTTATTAAAATAATTCAGCTAGAAATTAACTTTTGTGCGATACTGAAAGGAGCATTTTCCTAACAACTGATGTGTTGATATGCAATTCACATCCAAGATATTCGGGCATATTTTACATTAGTCATAAATTTGGAAAAATTTATGTTTATTTCTTCTGACTTATATTTCAAATCTTTAATCATGTTCCTCATCATGAAATCTGATCTTTCTCTTTTTATTATGCATAGATCTCTTCTCTTATTCCATTATCATTTTCCCACATTATTCCAGATGTTGCCTTAAACATGCATATGCACTATGGCACGCAGCTTAACTTTGAAACTTTTTCAAGTATATACTCAAATGTTCTCGGTCTGCCTAAGAGGTGGCTGCTGGTCCTCTTGTCACGTTGCCTATTTTTTTATTTTTTTTTTACTTTTGTGGTTTTTGATCATTTCACATTGGACTTTTTCTGCGGGGAAAGGCAGCTGTGTCCCATTAGTCATTTTATGCCATCCATGCTCAATTCATATCCACCCTAGAGATTTTTGTACCTCCTTTGATAAATGATTATTTAAAGTAATTTTCTGTAATATGCTTTTAGTCTTCTGTAACTGTGGTTATATGACTCAGATGTATATTCTTTTCTAGCTCTACTTGCTGGTTTGAAAAATATCCCTAAAAATATTTCTAAAGTCCTCACATAATTCTTGTCACCTTTCTTTACACCGACTTCTGAATCCCTCGATTGCTAAAAGCTCCGACATCGAATTTTCCCCTTTATAATGAGTGTCACTCTGCGCGACTGAGATCGGATCTCTCCCTCTTTATTGGCAGACACAAAGGAGGTCGGAGTAAAAATGACTTTATTCATTCTCAAACATAACAACATTATCTTGTTATTGCCATAATGTAGTTACAGAGGGAAAGGAGTGGATATGAAAGCTTTGCGGATAGCTCATTTGAACATCTGACCATATGCTGTGGCACTGGGGACTTCTGCCACATGCCCTCTTGTCTCATATTTTTCCGGCTGCCTTCTGTAAACAATAATTATGAAGTTATCTCATGGTTTGAAGTTTAATTGTGTTCAGTGATTATATCTTCAACCCATCAGGAACAACTGGGAAAAACAATTAGTTGGCTCTATAAGCAATATCTGGATTAAGACACAGGTAGACTGTCTCGACTAAACTTGTGGGACGACAGTGGCAGCATGTGGAGCAGTTTGATCCGCGGTCCACCAGCCTCTGTCGTCGTTTCCTAGGCCAAGATACTCCACCTGCCTTTTCTGCTGGTGGTGCCGCTGCGGCATGGCAGCTTCGTTTCTGTCAGACTGCCCCCGGGCAGCTGTAGCTAATATCCAGTATCTTGTCCGCATCAGCAAGTGCGTGAATGGGTGAATGACTGACTGTAGTGTGAAACTTTCGGGTCCTCGAGACTTCATAAAATGCTATATAAGTGCAAGTCATTTATAGGTATGAGCCAAGGCTCATGTCTATTATGCTTTATGTTTATATATGAAACAATCATTTAAAAATACAGTCTGTAGTTACTCAGGTTAAACTTTGATATTGAAATTTGCTTGAAGATTTTAAACATTCTGACGTGGCACAAAAGCAAAACCAAATCAAATCTGTAAAGCTGCATCATAGCAGCTTGCAAGTCATTTTTCTTTTGTCTTTCAAGACAAGTGAACTTCTTTTCATTTTTCTTTTTTTTTTAAATGACTTTTCACCTCTGACCACTATATTTAAATCAGTTAATTTTCAAGACCAACTTGAGGTTTTGAGACAAATTTGATTAAACTTCCTTCAGGCATTTTGGTTATATGCTAATCTCAAGAGCAGGACGGATTGCCCCACACTTTTGACAGTTGTGCCTCCGGCTATGACCGTCGCTGTGACAGACCCAGGAAATTAATGGAGACATGGAAAAAAAAAAAAAAAAAAAAGTGAAATTGAAGATGTCCATGATGCCCAACTGAAAACAAATGATGAAAAGTAATTTTCTGATGGCTCCTCTTAAACGTGTCCCATTAGCAGCAGAAACCTAATATTCCAGCCTTTTCCCCTTTCTCTGGGGGTTAAGAGGTTCACAAAGAGCGTGATTGGGCAATCGAGAGACAAAGATGGAGAAGAGACAGAGAAAGAGAGGGAAAGAAAAGATAAGGAAGACCTGGAGTTAAAAGGCCTTTATATTACTTCATCTGCCTCATTACATACATGGTTTACTCATTTCGCCACAGTGAATAATGAATTACTCTTGAGACTTCAATTGTTAGTGTCCTTAGGAACAACCAGTCGAATCTCTTGTGAATAATATGTTTCAGTCAAGCTTGTATTGAAACCTTTTCCCATTTTAGTAAGTGGAGTTCAGATGTTTTGTGTGATGGTTCTGTTATTGTCAGGCAACCCATTCAGGGGGCTTGGGCGGGATTCAGCCACCAACCAACAAAGACGGTTTAAAATTTGAATAAATTGATCTAATTAAGTTTTTATGTGGTAAAAATTGAAATATTTGGTAAACACACAAATCAAAAGTAAATGTTTGTTCTTCCATGAAGTTTATTGTCTCTGAAGTAGTCTGTTTCTGTGCTTTTCACGTTTAAAATCATGTAACACATCACATTTTAAATAATGCCTTTCATATGGAAGTGAATTTAGACCATCAATAACAAGAACTCAATGCTGCCATTGTACTTTAGCCATTACAGGTAATTTTTAGCTATTTCTCTAAAACAGTCAAAGTTACGTCACTTCATTTATTTAACTGCAAGGTGCATAAATTTTGTCTGAATGGGGCAATCTGGACTTTTAACTGCTGGCTGCATGTACATACAGTGTTTTTAAATAGCATTCATAAATTCTTAAAATTTATGACATGCTTCAATGTATTTTATTGGGAATTTATGTGATAGGTTGACAAAATGGCACATAATTGTCAAGAGGAAGAAAATGGGTGCATGGTTTTGCAAGCAAACATCTGAAAACAGGTGAAGTCAAATAAACTGCTGTAACACCATTGCCTTCAGATGTCAAGAATTAACAAATAGAGTGAAGTGTGCAGTTAGCAAATGGCAAGACAGCCAAGGAACACACCAAACAGGTCATAGTCATCCAGTTGCACAGAATTTAAAAGCAGGGTTTAGTTATAAAACAATATTCCAAGCTCAGAGTATTTCCTCAGCCAGCCACCATCTGAATATGGAAAGCATATGGCACAACTACACACCTACAAAAACCTAAACTGACAAGCTGGGAAAGGAGAGATGGAGAAGCAGCCAAGAGGCCTAGTTTAAGCCAAGTGGTAAAATCTGTCTGCAAGACAACTATTGCTCATGCACTCCACTAATCTGCCCTCTCTGGAGGAGTTGCAAGAAAAAAAGTTGTTGTGGAAAGAAATCCAGAAGGAGTTTCACTTGCTGTTTCTACGAACTGCATACAGGACACCGCAAACTTGAGACTGGTGCAGGACAACCGGTCTCAAGTGGTTGTCCTTCCTTCAGGACATCACCCATCTTAAACTACATACAATAGTGTGGTTTTGTTCAAAGATGCACTTCTCCAGTCTTCAATGCATCCCTGTTCCATTGAGCCTGACTAATATGAATAGCCCTCTGCCAGTCCACTGCAGAGCTCAATGACACACCAATGAGAGAATTAAGCCATATGATTCAGGTGTGTTGAAGCAGGCATGCTTCTAAAAAGTAGTAGGATTGCAACTCTGGAGGACAGGACTTGAACACCCCCAGTTTAGAGCAAAGCATATTCACATCTTCTTTTACTTTGACTTGTCCAGTCAAAGTAAAAAACAAAGTCCAATTGCAAAACTGTGGTCAGATTTGACAAAGGTTTACCTCCATTCAACATGAAAGACCTTGATCTAATTGGAAAAGAAGATTGAGCAATGACTCAAATTTATGGAAATTTAGATACACTGTAAAACATTTCTACCTGGTGCAATAAAAATATGCTGGCTAAATTCAAATGTACATCACATTTTCTAAGCCATTTCCTAATTTCCTGGTCTTTCAAAATTGTGCACTACATTTGGATGGTGTATCACATAAAATTGTAGTAAAATTGTCAGGGTGAACCCCACCTGTCCCCCAATGATGGCTGGTTATAAGCCCCCACCCTCACAACCCTGCAAGATAGTTGTTCTGCCTCACCCTAGAGGGTATGGTATACAAATTATGTTGTACCAATTCAGTTATTGTTTCATGCCATCTGGAGAAAAAATCTCATCTCAAGATAAATCCAATAAATCAAACTGCAAAGTAGATCTTCACTTCGTCTGGACTTTATTTAGAGCTGGGATCATGTTTTATGCAACACAATTTATTACCGTTGGCTCATTTAAACCATTTAACCATTCCTGTTGAAAATCCCGCCTCCATTTAAAAAAAAAAATAATTAAAAATTAAACATTTCATTTCATAAGATGGCTTTATCAGAACCAATGAATCCGAGAACATCAGTGAATTTATATTCATAATTAGTGTGAGTGCCTGCAGACCACAAATGGATTCTCAATGGAAGTTTCTCTAAGTGCAGCAAAGAGCAGAATCCTAATGTTTGTGTGCACGTGGTTTGTCTGACTGCTGCACACTCAACAGTAACTGGAGAGCTAAATGTATTGAACTAGGCAGAGTGCAGAGACGGAGTGAAAGAGAGATGCTCTAATTGCAGAATGCAGTTGTTCATCCTAAATGACTGGAACATCCTAATCACTTATCACTGATTACACTTCTCCCTCTCTGTCTGACTAGTTGATGGTAATTTTTTTTTTTCTTCTTCCTGGCTGATATCTCAAACTGGTAATTTACTATTAGCCTGCTGGCAAGCTGCTTGGCCCTGAGTTTTGCTGCCTGACTGACTGACCACTGGGCCACATAGCGAATCTGCTCGGTGGCCAACTTTATAAGCAGCAGCTCGCCAGTTTGATTAAAAGGATATTTATGGAGTGCAGAGGGGAATCTTAACGTGAATTGTATTACCTTTCTTCTGAGTGAGGGGGGAGTGAATCACCAAGCTAACATTTGCATTCTGACTGGATGGAAGTGAGCGGTATAATGGCTGTAATAATGAGGAGAAATGCAACAGGAACATGAAAATGGAAGATTTGATTACTTGCTTTGGCAACTGAGAATGGCATAATGTGTGTAATAACATCAGAGGGCCTAACAGCAATAAGAGTGAGGTGATGCAGGTTAGTACACTGGCTAAAAGGTGTAATTAGAATAAGATGACATATGCTAAAATATATTAATTTCTGATTACTGGTGATGTGAAAACCAGCAGGATATCACACTAGTTGCAGTCACTTGATAGTATAGACTGGTAGACAGATCAGAAGATTCAGGAAAGATCTATCAACAAAATATTAAAATAATAAGACAACTATAAATGACAGGGTTTATGCAGTCTTGAAAAGTTTGTAACTTCTTTTTACTCATTTTCCAGCTCCGGATAATTATGTAAGAAGAAAATATAGCACTAACAATGTTTAATTTTTTCTGACATCATCACGCCATTCTTTAAAAAAATAAATCCTTATTTGCTAAACTGCTGCAGTGATTTATAATGAGATAGAATATTTTTTAATTCGCCACATCATACTTCAAGTTTTACACGTCACTCAGCAGTTTTTTAGATTTTAAATGACCTCCTAGTAAAAACACTTACAGGAAAAAAGGTGTGGTTTTCTTTCCGTTTTGTTATCTTAACAAAATTGCATATTTACTGACAGAAATAAGTTATTAAAATTCACCAACTGTGGGACATATATGTAGTGTAGGATAAGTTATTTCTGACAAACTCAATAGTTACATACTTTTGAAGTAGTAGTAATCTAACACGTAAAAAGTTGCTTATTGGCTCTTTGCCATTCTGTCAAATTAATAGCCAACTGATTTCACAGTAAATTATAAATCCATTACCTACACTTCAGGTAATGGATCATTTCTGTGATCTCAATTATACAAACATGAACAGACTGTTCAAGTCACAGGAAAGTTTTTCTACGACATTAGGTTTTTGACCATGTAAATGCACACCATTGTGAGATCTGACTGGCTTGACTGCTTGCTAGAAAGAAGCAGCAGCAGCTAAGGTTCCCATCACATTCTAGAGAAGAACAGTACATTCTGATCCAAATTGTTCATATAGGTAAGCTGCTTTGAAGTCTTAAAATGACTATACTTCAGAGCTTTGGTGTGATGGGATCACAGTTTTTAGCTAAAAACACAAGGATGTTTCAATTTCTGTGCATAATTCCTTGTTCAATTCATGTCCAACAATTGAAATATTTGATTTCAATTGTTGGACAGGATGGTACGCTCTGCGGTGTGCTCTACTCCGTACAGAAACTATCCCTTAGCTAAATCCTTCTATTCTTCTGAGAAGCTGATAAAAAAAAAAAAAAAAAAATCAGATGGACTTTCCTCCTCCATGACGATGGAGGTACAAAAACCTCCCAAGCAAACATTTTTCTGCAAATTTTAAAAAGGGCCACATTTCAGACGTGATACCCCTGGCAGAATAGGGCAATAGTAAGAGGGGTTAGGTAGCTGCAGGGGAAAAATCCTATTTGACAAGAACTAAAAATGTAGTAAAATTTTGATTGCATTCACTTTAAAATTTGATTTTCTATATTTGCCCTGAACCAACAGTGTTTGAATTGCGCTGGAGGTTCTGGAGACTATATAACAGTGGCTTATGCTGCAAAACTCCACTGTTTGGTGGACTTTTTTTTTTTTCAGTAAGTGGTGCTACATTATTGCTTCACCACATTAAATAAGAACAATAAACTGTAAGAAATTAATTCAGAGGAGCAAGAAGAAATAATGTCACCAAGTTCCTGATGTCCAGAAAGCTGTTCCTGCGTTCCTCACATGATTAGTTTGTAAGGCTTCTTTTTTAACACTGCCCAGAGCATATTCTGTTCCACATAAAGAGGTAGGATCTGCGTTTGATGCACAGAAACAAACTGTTGCATGCTAGGCACTACAAAGACTTCTTGCTGTGACTTCAGCCCAGCAAATGTTGTGGCCATCCAGTAAATTATAAATCAAATGTTTCATTCTCGGCCTACGTGTCAAACAGGAACACTTGTAAAGATGTCTGACCGCAGTTTGAGCATTTATGCAGCAAGTACTGAAATATAAAGTTAAATTAACACAGTATGATCAGTGAAAAATTCAGATTTGAAGAAAATTCAAACAAGCTGTCATAATGCATACAGGCAGAATGTCCAGTGATATTAATAATACATCATGTACAGTATACTACACACTCAAGAAAATGAGGGAGGAACTGATTTCGAGCAAATTGATTGATGCTGTTTGAAGAGGTCCAGATGATGTGTGTGTGTGTGTGCGTGAGTGTGTGTTAAACAGCACTCTCTACAGAGAAACACAAACACAACTGCACACCCACACACACACAACACATCCAAAAAATAAACATTATCCTTCATCTTTGTTGAGCTCACTGTAAATTGGTTCCTCAAGGACCCTGTTCAGATGTTTTGCTAAACTGTGCTTTCCAAGAAATCTTATTAAAAAAAAAAAAAAAACGTATTGCTTTTGTTGCTGGCATCAACAAATCATGATCAAATGGAAAAACATGAAAAGAAGTGAAATCAAGTAATTTACTTGAGTTTTGATATTTCAGAAAATGTAAATTTGGAACAGAAAAATAAAATACAACGAGAAACAAGTGCCCGTGCACAGGCATTTTATTTTTTCTTTTAAATCTTAGCTGGAGTAAACAAATATTCTCACAGCTGAAGACAGTGATTCAACCAAACTGCTTTTCCCTAATCACAGCTTATTGTAAGTCGGGAATAATGTTTTATTAAAACTGTAAACATGGTGACTTATTAGTTGTGGATCTAAATGGCCTCCTTTGTTTTACTAGCAGCGAGACTGGGGTCCAGTTTTGCTTGAGATTTAAAAGAATCTTAATGTACAACTCTTTAATTAAACCACTGATGAATTAAATAAACATCATGTCAATAAGTCAAATCAACATGTCTTTCCAGTGTTATCCAACATTGGTATTCAACTCTGTGAGATATACAGAAGCTAGTGATAAGTGTTAAATGTTTAAAAGGATAGAATACAGCTCCTGCAATATACCAAATTATATACACAATGCATATAATTACATGCACAAACTAATTTGTCACTTTCCATGCATTTTCTATATCACTAATTAATCCTTTCTTCAATCTAATGCTCGACTTATTCCGGTTTTAAAAAGAGTAAAAACTGAGCTGCTTGCATTAAGCTGGTGCCCACGGCCCTCCAGCTGTGTGTGGCTGTTTTTTTTTTTTTCTTAAATATGCAGACTGCATGTCAGTCTCCTGCTGAGGAGCTCCGTCTCCGTTTGACAGTACAAGTTATGCCTTTTAGCAAAGCAGAATTGGCCTCAATTTTGTGCTCATTCCTCTGATTTAGCAGGTTTTTAAAAGTACAAATTAGCCAGTTAGGAATCATGAGCGCACGTTTTTCCAAGAAGGAACATGGAGTGATTAAATAAAAGGAGAATAAAAAAAAAAAAATAGGTTTGCTCGGAGGGGTTTCTCATCATTGCTTTATAGCTTTTAATGAGAATATGAGGTTTGTCAAGACGATTCATCAGCGTTTTAGAACGTTCTCAGATCACAGGACTAATGCACCCAGATGTCAACTTTATTTTCAAACACTTTAAACAGCAATGACAAAATACAAGTGTGCAAAAATACAATACTTTATGAAGCCGTAAAAGTACAAAAAGATAAACCAGTCTGATTTTCAAAATTGTGAATATATTTTAAAATTTTTACAAATCTAAAAAGGGACATATATGTTCAACATTATTCACTTTAATATCCCTAAAAAAAAAGGTCCGGTGCCATCAGCTGTATTAGAAAGAAGCAAATAACCTGATTTCGTATAATTCTGGGACAAAACAAATTCCCCAAGCGTTAAACATCACCCATCCCAAGGACTCATCCTCTGAAAATGGAGGTTGGCAGAACTGCAAGCCTCGTCGGGTCCAGTTGTCCACCTAAACTGAACATTAGTCAAGAGTCCTGGTAACGATGGAGGAGCTGCACAACTCAGGTGGCAGAATCGATCATAAGGATATCTACTGACAGCACACTTCATAAAACTGCCTTATAGAGAGAGACATGGTGGAGGCAGCGCCTTGCTGTGGGGATGATTTTTTTCTGCAGGGACGGGGAATCTGGTTACAGTGGATAAGAAAATGAATGGAGTGATGTTAAAAAGAAAAACAAAGAATTGAGCAGAGGTTCACCTACGAGCAGGACAACAACCCTAAAGATGCACCTAGAAATACAATGGTTTAACTGAAATTATATTCATTTATCAATTCAATTCAAATGAAAAAATTCTTAATTGATCCCAAAGGTAAATGGCTGAGTCAAAGTTGCAGTTGCTCCCCATCCAATGTGACTGAAATTGACCTATTTCTCAAAGAACGGAGAAATAAATCAGTCTGTGTATTTGCAAAGATGAATATCTTGAACACGTTTAAAATTTTGCAGCAAACTATTTTATTATACTGATAACCTAATAATCTAAATTACTATAGCCTGAATACAACGAATGTTTATTATTATCTAGTAAAAGTCTTTCTGGTTACATTTTGTATGGAAGAAGATCAAACACGTACACACTTTGGGGAAAAAGTAATAATCAGTGAAAATTGAAAAGGCTTCCCAGAGCATTTTTCAACATGCAGCAGACGCAGACATGAGCCTTTTGGCGTTTTTTTTTTTTTTTACAAATTTTTCCACCATGTCAGTCTCACACAACCGTGTTTGTTTTATTAAACACAACATCCATATTGCTAATTTAAAAGTAGCGCTGCCCACACACACACTTGCCCATATGTGCCTGCCTGCATTCACCTGTTCCTTATAAAGCTAATTTAGTGCAGTTCTCACTTAGCTGTATCAAATCAGCTTGTGTGTGTTCCTAATTTGTTAAAATACATAGCTGTGAGCAACATAAACTTATAAACATGGGCCCACCGGAGACCGTTTTATTGAGTTCAACAGAGAAACTTTCCGAGAGCGAAGGATCACACAACATAAACAGCACAATGAAAACAAATACATGTCTGCAACTAGATACCAAACAACCAGCCCGCTATTTTCTGTCTCTGTGTTCCACATTTGAAGTAATGCAATAAAGATTTAGTTTTAAAATTGCCCTAAAGCTCAGGAGAAAATATGTTTTAAACCAAGAACTAAACTAATGGTGTGCAGAAATTATTATTCATTCTTGTGGACTCACAGTTACACAAATTAGTGAAGTCTGGTAGTAAGTTTTCAACTATACCTCAGTTAATTTCAATGCATTGCATAAAACACATTATATCAAGTCTTGGAAAATTAGTTTTGGGTCTAAAAGTGAATCGGTATTAATATTCTGCCATTGTTGGTACAGATTTAGCACACAAAAAGATGTGACTGTTTTCAATTAATCCTGGTCCCAAAAACAAGAAGACCTTCACAAAAACACACTAGAAGTTTGCCGGTTCAGAATAAACTCTCTGGCGTTGTAAAACAAAACAAAGACAAAATGACTCCTGTGGAGGTGACATAAAAACGGAAGTTGGATAATAACCTCAACTTTCAATCATGTGGAAGAGAAAAGGTAAAGATGTTCTGATGCGAATTTGGACTGTGCAAACTGTCGTAGAAAGATAGAAAAAAGAGCAAAAGTGTGTCTTTGGTTTTGTTAAATTGGAAAACTTGAGATACTGTCTGACATGCCGAGCGGGCTCTGATATTGAAGATTTGCAGCCTGTTCTGTTGAAGTACGAACAGGGAGCCGGGGACAAACAGCTGCAGCTGCTGGTCCAGCTGCTGTTCCTGTCACATTTTTCCTCCTGTATGTTACTTCTTATTGAACTGTTTGTTGCTGATGTAGCTCACCCCATAGCACTCATATAGACTAAAACATCGCTTAACCAGTTAAGCAAAAACTAATGAAGAGGAAATCTTTCTGCCCTTTTGTATTTATTTTTATTAACCATGTATTTTTTTTTTTTTTTTTTGCCTTCAACTTTCTGATGCATAAATCTGGGGAGTGGAAATGGAAAGTTTATATTTATGTAAAATGTACTTTAACCTTGGTTCCTCACAAAAAATATGTATTGCGATCAGTCATTTTTTATTTCTTGTTGTGACAAAATAATAAATTGCCTATTAAAAATGTGTGACTTTTAGATAACCTCAATCATTGTTAAGCTGAGTACATTTTAGTAAAATATTCAATAATTTATCTAATAATTGAATTCAAAGCATATAATTCAAAAACACGTCACACATTTTTAAAAGATAATTTGATAATCAAATTTATAATAGCTTAATTTTTAGCTCAGTTTTGTTAAAACAGTCCTATGAACTGTTTTAACAAACAGTTTAGCCATGAGAGATATGACTCTCTACCCAGGGCGCCATTTTTATTATTTTTTTTTAAATGGAGCAGTAGAAGCACTTGGAAAAAAAAAAAAAAGCTTAAAATGTTTTCTTCATTCGGTGCAAAAAACAAGTTTTCTGTTTCTTTTTTGTACACCCAATCAATGTGGAGTCGTGTTGTGCAAAATGCAATACCGATCACGCGTTAGAAAAATAACTTTGGTTCTGGTAAAGTGATATTTTCCACTCTCGACACTAAAAAATTAACGTCATTACAGCTGTTTAAAGTGATATCTTCCCTTTTTATCCTTAGATTTTAATAACAGTAGATACTAATTATCTACTGTTATTTTCTACAAAGCTTTGGTTACATTCATATTTTGTTTGTCCATCCATTTCTGATCATAGCAATGAAAAGACTTTTTCCTTAAACAGAAAAAAAAAACTTTACTGAACAAAAAAGTGACTGTACAGGTCATTAAGTTAAACCACATTCTCACATACACACACACACACCTTGGCGCAGGCCAGTTACTGCTCGTTAGTTGAGGTAATGTTTATATAGCATTATCCCGTCCCCCACACACACACATCCATACAAACTGTTATACATGGCTCCAACATGGGCACTCAAAAGTAAAAAACAGAGACATGGAAGGAGGGGAGCGAGCAGAGATCGAGATGTAAAGTTATATTTGAGTCAGATGTAATAGCTGTAATTATATTGGCGATATGGAAGGCCTGAGTCTGGGTCTGCAATGTGGGTGTGTGTGCGTGCGTGTGCGTGTATGTGTGTGTCTGCATTTGAACAAAGGGCCGCTTGTGTCAGGGGCCTGCTCACTGCAGCTCTTACCGTAATGATATTCCAACGCTTGCCGTTAGCATGCGTGCATATGTCTGCGTGTGTGTGTGCGCGTGTGTGTATCTGCATGATGTTGAGTCTAGAAGGGAAATGACTACCATGCCTTGCCAGAACCCCCAACCCCTCCTCCTCACTCCCTGAACCACACACACACACACATATGCACGCACACGCACACCCCCACACCCCACGGTCCAGTCTTACACACTCACACACACAGGGGATTAGTTGTACCTGCATTATGCAGTTTGATATTTATGTATGAGGGGAAAAAGATGGGGGTGGTCATTTTCAGACTGATTAGGTGTGTGCGTAAAAGTAAGACACAGAGAACTTGCTGTCATCTTCCACTCCTGTCATCTGCTTTTCTTTCCATCTCTTTCTTTCTCTCCTATCTTTTCGAATGGTTCTTGATCTTGTTTCCCTCCCTCCCTTTTGGTTCACTCGGTTCCTTTTTATTTATAAAACAAAACAAAACGGGTCTCTGCACCGAGTTTGACTCTGTGCATCTGTGACGTCATTAGGTATGTGCATGATCCAGATGGATTTTCCACAGATGATCTCCACGATGGGTGAATTGAAAAAGTAGCCGAGGTAGCAGGCCAACTTGCTCTCTTTCACACACACAGAAACATGCATGCGCGCACACACATATTGCTGTTATTTTATCCACAGTCATATGAATCCTTTCACAGTGCATTAAGTCCAGGGGAAATATTTCTTCTCTCCCTCTGCCCCATCTATCTGTCTCTTAAGCTTCTTAAAGAGGTTCTTCTGCACTTGCACCAACAATCTCAAAACCATTTCTTTGAATAAGAAAAGAAAATTCTTAGTAAAAAAAAATAATTGCGACATGAATGTCCCTTTAACAGTGACATTTAGCCTATTAAAGAAACATTTGTATATTTTTAGAGCACATTTAGCACCACAGCACTCTACATAAAACAATAAGAACAACAAAAAAAATACTATAAAAATAAATATGTAAGTTAATTCAGCATGTAAAAGCAATGTATAAAATCTTAAGCTGATATCAGATGACTACAAAAAATGTTTGCTAATTTGCAGATACAATTAGTTCCACAATATAGTGACCACAACTGAAAAGGAATAAAAGAAATTCACTGGCTCCCTTAACAGCTGTTCAATTTTAGCACAAACGATGCATCGGCCAATCACATTCCGGCAACGCAACAAATTTAAATATCTAAACAATGGTGAGAACAACTTGGTTAACAAGCAAACGGAGAAGAAAGGCAATTTAAGTGACTTTGAATGTGGCATCATTGCTGGTGCCAGATGGGCTTATCTGAGTATTTTAGAACCTGCTGATCTACTGGGATTTACGTTGGCACGACAGAGAACTGTTGAGAAAAAGACAAAAATAAAAAATACAGCTAGCCGTGTAACTGTGGACCAAAATGCTTTGTTGACATCAGAAGACAATGTGCAAATTTCAGATGGTAGAAAGGCAACAAATCCAGGAAGCACTGGTTACAAACAAGAAAATGTCATCTCCTCAGCAATCAAAATTGTCACTACTTTCTAATAATGAAAAATTCTGACATTATTTCCTAATGTGAAGTTTTTATCAATTTGTCAGTTGGAATTTGCAATGTACTAAAGAGTATTCTTAGAAATATTTATGAATGTACATTTAAGCCTTGCAAAACAAGTGCATCATTTTAAATGTTCCAAACCTTTTACTTTTCCCTCAAATTTTTGTGTTGCTGTAGCCAGCCAGAAAAGCTAGAAGGCAAATCCTTCCACCAGAGCAAAATCTATATTCATTAACATAAGTGCCATAAATAAGGAGAGGTGGACTTGATGTGAGTTTAGATAAGATCAAACACAACAAGGAATTTAAGGAGGCCACTAAAAAGTGACAGAAGGGCAGACAGAAAGAAAGTAAGGTGAATTTACAGAATGCATCGAGATTGAAAAAAAAAAAAAAAACGAGCACAGTGTAGTAAGATAAATTTTGAATCCTAATGCTTTCTTTTACCGTAAAAAGATGTTTTTCTCTGCGGTCACTACGTATTGTCAATATTCTGTTTCCAGTTTAAATGGTTTCAATTCTCTTTGGCAACAAGATGTAACTCAGAGTTGCACTTGGGCAAGTTACAGAAAATACAAATGGATACAGTGTGAGAATAAATTATGCACTACATAAACTCTCGTTTCAGCCAAGACTTGCAGTTCTTTATGTTGCTTTGAATTCTTATTGATTGTTTTTGCAGCATCTTCGTGTAGCATAGCAGATTGTGTCAAATGGCAGAAGTCTCAGGCTAATTTGGGTTTTTAATTCAATTAGTTGGTAGAGCTCAACTCTAATTACATTAAATACACTCCGTGTTAAGGGAAAACACAGTTGCACACATGGTATAACTGTGGGGAAGTTGCTTTTGTGGGGCTTTTTTGTTCATTAGCTAGAATTCACTTTTGAGGCTGTAGCACAGGTCACCAAAACCTTCATAGATATGCCAGCTGAAGAATGGTCTACAATGCCTGTATTATTGTTTTACCTGACTGACATGGCCCACGAGGATCCAGTTTATGTCATGGATTTAAAAAATTATTTCGACCCACATGCATTGACTCTGAGGGCATTTAAGAAAGCAGAATAAGTGAAAATTCAGAGTAGGTTCAGGCTAAGAATTTGGATATCATGGGTTTCGGACTCAGAAAGACAGGTAGCCGTTATCCTGAGTCAAGTTACTTCCGCAACTTCCTCTGTAAACCAATCCTGCTTGTAATCAGGATTGTTTGAGTAAATCCTGAGTCTTGCCTACTGTTTTGCTAAGACCTGGCACAAGAAGTGTCAGAAATAGCACATCCTATTTTAGAGGAGCCTGGAAATGTTGGAGAGCAATACTCTGTCGAAATATCTGTCAGGAGATTGTGATCAGCCTGCGATTAGATGTCTTATCATTCCTGGTTTAATACTTTTGGTTGTAATTTATCAATTTATCTCAATAAAATTTCAGCCTGCACATCACTCATATGACACAATGAAGACTAATTCTTTGTGTTGCACTTTGCTTTTATGCCACCAGCATGTTAGAAAAATTTGTACCACTTGAAGTGCTGCTGTACAGCAGAGGTGCCCATCAGGATGACCGCAATCTTCAGGTCAATTCAGAGAGTGAAGTCCAATTTCCCATGTTAGGGGAGTGTGTGCCTCTGCCTGTCACTTAGGACACTAGGGGTCAATCCCTAGCAGGTGTTGTGTAAAGCTATTCTTTATTTTCATCTAGCACACAGTTTAGTTTAAGGTTTTGTTTTCAGACGGGAGCCCTCACACTGTAGGGAGGTAAATCATTGTGACTCAGACAGCTATTGTCCAAGTAGCAGCAATCTAAAAATTATGGGCACCAATGCTGTACAGTTTTGTATTGTTCCTTATACAAACCAACAAGACAAATAAAAGAAGAACTCCACCGAACTGCAAGTGTCAGGGAAGCAGTAATGTAGTCTGTATCACATGTTGAGACTTTAAGCATCATCTTTTCATGTATTTGTGTGTGTCCAGGCATAACTGGCTGCAGAGATGGTTCCTTTGCAAAATAAAGGAGATTATGTTTTATTTTAAATGACAGTTTTTCATCTGCTCAACAACAATTTACATCAATCCTCTCATCAGTGTCATCTGCACCCCACTTAATTAATCTAAATGTAACTTTTGATAACTGTTGTGTTCAAAAATAAATGTAATTTCATTCATTCTATTCTGTATTAAAATACACTTAAACCAATACAACGTAGTTGACATAGTAGCTAATTGCAGTTTTGTACTGTGAAGGTCTTATGTGATGCACTCCGCATTATCAGCAATGTGGAAGTCAAGTGGCGTGGCTCTGTGCTCCAACACTAAATTAAAGATGGTAGTCTTTTCATTTTATGAAGTGTTCTCTACTGTCTACATCAATGATATTTTGTTAAAATAAAAATCATCCACTTTATATAACTTTAATTCTCTGTCAAATCACTTTCACACACTGACTCGGTATTGTGTTTTTGTTAAATATATTTTTGATATTCTCCTTATGGCGTAATTAAGATTTCCGATTCCATTGGCCAGAAATGCACACTTTGAGGCTTATTTCTTTCAGTTGATATGGTGATCATGTTATCTATGTTGGTGAGCGCTTGTTAAGCCCGCTTTCTAAAACAGGACCCAGGAGGCAGAAGAAACTTTTGAAAAGTTCATAAAGAAGAATACAAATAACAGTCCAATTCCGGTCCATAATTTGTCCTGGGTATGCGAGGAATAAGAACACTGAAGGGGAAAACAGATTACAGGTGACCTGTGGAAGTCTGTCCAGGAGATTATGAGAATATTTGATATGTTTACTATAGCTTGAGGTGCAGTCTGCCAGAGAAGGATGGCTTGGGAGATGGTCCATGAGATGGTGCTAGGCCTGCAGGCTGTAAAAGCTAACAAACGCAGGAGGAATGGAGTAGTGAAGCATTGGAGGGCAGATAGATGATGTTGGGGGAGGTAGGAGGCGCTTCAATGGTTGTAGGAAATGAACCAGACGCTTTTGTTGGATTGGTCTTGGTATCAGAGAACAAGGAAACGGAGCCAAGTAACAGATCTGAGGTACATCACAAAGGTAACTTTAAAACAGATGAAATCAGATCAGCACACACGTAAACAAGGAAAAGAGTTACCACAATGGTGAACAGTCAGGGATTGAGCAATGGTAACCAGTTCCTTTTATAGTCCAGATATCGAGGCAGATTGACTGCAGGTGTGCAGCCACACTCCTGCCCTCTGGTGGCACAGAGAATGCTGCTCCGTTGCTCCCTCTAGTGGCAGGCTGCAAATACACAAATACAACTCTCCTGACATCCTGGCTGTTTGTACATGTCATTAGTAGATATTAAGACACTGGAGAAGAGTTTACTCTATTTTTTGAGCAATAGTTTCTATCAGAAAGCCACACACATCTTGATAATTACAGATGCATCTCATTCAAAAATTATAGATATATTTTTCAGTCCTGCTTGGTCTTTGTACCAACACCAGTTAATTCTGTGCCTCACTAATCTTCATCCAGACTCTGTGACCCTGATTTTCGTATCAAATGCATTTTTTCACCAGGCCCGGGAAAGGAGCTCCTGGCATTGTCTTTGACTCAGGGTGGTTTAACACAAGGAATGCGACAGTTGTAGCCCATGTCCTGGATATATCTGTTTGTGTTGGCTCTTAAAATGCTGACTCCAGCTGCCGTCAACCTTTTATGAGTCTTCGCCAAATCATGAATGGGCTTTCCTTCACTAGCCTCTGAAGACAAAAGTTTGCCTTAGTACCTAGAGCACCTTATTCTACCACTCTTTTTCCTTTCACTCAACTTTCCATTATTGTTTTTGAATAAGGCATTCAGTAATCAGATTCTTCAGCAGCCAGCTTGTATGGATTACCCACATTGCATATTGTCACCGACTGTCAGACAACAATAAAGTCAGCAGCTTTTCAAAATTTTGTATGGGCCCCGTCATAACATTTCTGGATTTCAAATTGTTTTTATTGTTCAAATATATGGATGAAATTTTTCAGAGGAACTATATTTGAGATTTTCATTAGCTACACCCTACAATGCCTAAAGGGATCCATGACTGAGTGTAACAATAGATTTTGAGAGACATTTATTTTAGATGTAAAAACTATATACACTAAAAATATTGTTGTCTGTTATATTTTTAAATTAAATATTGTCAAACAGAAGTCAACATGTCGTTTACTCTTCAAAGCAGCCTGTCTAGTTGACATATGCTAAATGCTACAAACCCAGAACAGGGCATTTTTGCACTGAGTAATATTCAACCATTTCAGTTTTTCACTGGGTCGCGGTGTAATGAAAGGCTATGCAGAAAAGAATAGGACCAAACGAATGCAGAGGAGAGATTTGACTGAAAAAGCTGTTGCTGCTTGGAAATGCTAACACAACACTGAACTTCTGATTAAGGAAAATTACCAAAAAAAAAAAAAAAAACATCAGAACACATCTGGTTGCAAATACTGCAGAATAATCTCGGAAAAATATTTAAGTGTCTAAATATTTCAGCTTTCAAAGTAGAGCACATTAAATATCCTGACGGTAGTGAAACAATGGGCGAAATCACCCTTTGGCCATTTCCCCAAATAAAACGCTACAATCTAAAGCCAACTTCCGTGTTGTAATGCATACTCGAAAGAACAGCATAGCTGCAAAAACATAAAAACAGCGTTCTTCAGAAGCAGATGTGACAGAGGAGCCGTCACGAGCTGGGAAGTAGTCCTACAGTAAAGTCCGTGCCGACATGCAAGCCTGTCCACGCCCACGCAAACATACGTATCACACAACTTACTTTTGGTTTCAGCACAAACTGGCGCGGTTCGTCGTGGGTGCACACGCGGGTAACCTGCCTCAGTTGTAATTCCATCCCAGCTTGTAATTTCCAGTGTCAAACATTTTCCCGGTTCGGATATTCAAACATAGCTATTTCCGGATTATAGTGCGCCAAGAGGGAGTCGTGTGATGACGCAATGACGTCATCGGTACGTTGTATTCTTCTTCTTCTTCCTCCTTCTTTAAGGCGGTTGGCAAACAGCTTATAGGTGCATTACCGCCACCTTCCAAATTGGAGTATGGATCAGACGCTTAACTATTATAATCTCCCCATAACACTCGTTCTTCTTAGAAAATTAAAAATACTGCTAAAAACTACATCCCCTGATGATCTCTGAAACAATTCCCTAATATCTAACTTATTTTAATTCCTACTCAAATCTCTAAGTAATATTTCTCTTTCCCGAATATATGTATTACATTCTAACAAAGCATGTTGTAATGTTTCTAATTTACCACAATAATTACAACAGGCTGTATTATGTTTATTAATTTTTTTAAGAGTACTGTTTAACCCTGTATGCCCAAATCTTATTCTAGATATAATATCTTCTTCCTTTTTATTTCTATTGCATTTCCTTTATTCCCCAACGTTTTTTTTTTGGATACTATAATAAAACCTTGCCTTGTCTCCTCTATCCCTCTGCTCTTTATAAACTCTTTCATAATATATATATATATATATATATATATATATA
>CAEGAE010033838.1:0-57229 GCA_903067095.1 Girardinus metallicus | reverse complement strand
TGAGTATACATCATATATAAGTCCCAACCCACCCCTTCAAACAAAATGCTTACTGTCTTGCCTATACTAAGAGAAACCTGCAGAGCAAGGCGCGACCCTTCTAAGGAAGTTATAAAGACAAAGAAAAAAATAAACAGCAAAATTAAATGACGAGAAACACTCGTACAGTAAAGACACATTAACCTACCCAACCAACAACTTCCCTTACTATGAACTCCTAATTAGAAGTAGAGAAAAGAGAGAGAAAAAAGAGAAAAGCTCTACAACAGTATAAAATTCAAGCACCAAACCAACAGCTGAGAGGAAATGGTCTGAAAGAACATATGTCAGGTTGTATAAGCTGCCTATAAGTATCAGCCCATCTCAGACAACTAGTGAAACTCAAGGTAGCTGACAATGTAGCTGAAAATGGGATACTAAGCATTATATAAACTTAACTGGTTAATTATCGTAAGACAGTCCAACACTAAATACTATCAGGTGCCGTCACTCCCCATCTACCTCAGGTGTATGCCACCGGGGCACCTGTATCATCGCCACCGGTGCCAAAGTGGAGCTCCGCGAACTTCTGGGCTTCTTTCGCGTGTGTGAACATTGATTCTGTTCTTCTGAAAGTCACTCTCAGCTTTGCAGGATATAAAGGTCCATACCGAACTCCCGTGCCCTGACACCATTGAATGCAGCTCTGCGTTTCGCTATCTCGGGGGTGAAGTCAGGGAAGATACGGATCGTCTGCCCGCGGTATGTGAGGTCTCTGAGTCATGGCCTTCTGGAGAATCATTGTAGCGTCGCGGTAATAGTGGAGTCTCACTATTAGCAGGTCCTTTGTTCTCTGGGCGCCTTCGTAGAGCTCTATGAGCGCGGTCCACCAGCGGTAAGTCATCCAGAGTCAGCACATGTTTCAGGAGCTGCTAGATGAGTCCGTTCAAATCTGCGCCTTTCTCTGCCCCTTCTCCTAACATTGCAATCCGTATATTTTGTCGTCTGGATCTTCCTTCGAGATCCATGTATTTTTCAGATAGCTGAATCATTTCTGTACGTAGACGTTTTATCTGCGACTGCAGTACGGTTACGGCTTCTGCTGACTGTGTGGCCGCTCGTTCTAATTCAACAATGGATGTGCCATGTTGATCGTTGGATGTTTTCAGTTCGTGAATAGCATTTTGTGTCTCAGTTTTGAGGGTGAGGAGTTCTCCTCTGACAGTGGCGGACACCTCCTCGATGCGAGTGTCCATTGTCTGACAAATGTCGAACTTGGTGGTTTGTAGTTCTGTACGGAGAGAGTTTATAGCCTTCAGGATGTTAGCATTAGCCGCCAGATAGCAACCTTCAGGTGAGTCCGGGGCGGTCGGGCCCGGTTCTTTCGATTTCTTGTCTTTGTTGGAGGCATGCATCCTCAAATTTGCTTTCATCATGTCCCGGTGAAGTTAAATGAAGTCTAGACTGTTCTCACTCCAACCTATTGTTCGAATGTTAATTTAGTGCTGAATATATTTTAAAATTCGCAGGAGCTTCAGGGAAACGCTGCGTACTCCTCCATTGCTCACTAGCGCCCCTCTCAAAATTGACATAAATTGACAGTGTGTCCCACAGGCCCAGCTGTAAGTAAAGAGTTTCCCATGCATTCCTCGTCACTGTAATGAATTATAGTAGCCGCATTCAACTCTGGTTGACATAGTTGCAGACTTATAAGAATCGCCTTTTTCAAGACACCTTTAATGGATAAAAAAAAATAAATAACTAAAAATGGGAAATCCACACCAAACCTGGATTCACTAACACAGACCTGTAGGAACTTTGTAAGGCATTTTAAAGACTCTATAAGCTACGAGTGCGTGCCTAACAGTTAGCACTGAGAACAACACCCTGTGGATTTTTTTTTTTACAAGTAATTGGTGAGTGTTACTTTCTATTGGCCTACATTCTCATTTAAACTTTACTTAATATTTTTGCTTTTAATTGTTCACATGTGCTATTGGAGCAGTATAGATTGATGTTGATCTTAACTGGGGAACATAGAAAAGTTTTTGCTAAATTCCTGGCTGTTCAATTATGGTATGTGCGCTGTTGCCTGTGTATTTTGTTAAAATATACTTTGATATATTGCTTCTTGTATGCATTGTTGCTTTACTTGGCGTATTTTTATTTATTTGCATATTATTGGATGCCCGTTTCTTGGTGTGGTGCGTAGTTTTTGTATTGTCCTGCACAACGTGTGTATTATTCTGTGGGACTTAATTGCAAAATACAAAGCTGAAGTTGGTTTCTTATTCAGGAAATGGCTAAAGGGTTATTCCACTTCCACCCAATTTTTCACTACCGTCTGCATCTTTAATCTACTCTAGTTAAAAAAAAAAAAAACTACAACATATAGACACTTCAAACTGGGACTGGATTATTCTGCTCGAATAGCAGAATATTTAAAACCATGTTTGGGATTTGTGAAACTTCCATAAAGGGCTATTGCACCACTTTTTTATGTTGGTCACACTAGAACTGCTCTAATTCCAATACAACACCTAGACACTTCGTTGTGTGACAGACTGAAAAAAAGGACAAAAATTGCCCTTTAGGAAAAAATTTTCACATATCCTGAACATGTTTCTAACTATTCTGCTATTAGTTGAGAATAATTCAGTCCAGGTTTAAAGTGTCTACATGTTGTAGCTTAGGAGCTGGAGCAGTTCTAGTGTTTTGGCCCATGTGAGACCCCATGGGCCAAAACTTACGAACTTTCTTTCATATACTATCAAACCCTCTCATACGTACTATCAAACTGTTAAATTAGAAATGTTTCATCAACACATTGTGCTCATGTGATCCCTGCTCCAGAAAGGTAAGGTCTCTGGACATGCTGAAGGTAAACACCGACTGGCTGTCAGGAAGACTGACACTGATGGTCTGCATTGGCAGTTTACCAACATCTGAAAACACATTGGAATATGTTATGAATGCCCGGCGCAAACATGCAATTCCGACACTTTTAAGTTATTTGCAATACCCGGCTAAAATTAGCACATGTATATTCGGCACTGTATTATAAGTTTTATAGTAGTTTAATACAAAAATCATTGTTAGCTCCAAGGGCATAAATCCTATCTCATCATTGGGGGGGGACCATCAACAGGAAAATTTCTTAAGAGCAATTTTGAGGGGGTCAGTAAAGTTAAAGTTAAATGTAACATTGTGGAAGTCAGCAGAAAAAGACGAAAAAGTAATTTGAGTCTTTTTTTTTTATTCTCAATGTCTTCCAACCAAAACCAAAAATGGAATGAAGGACAACTGTTGGTGTCTTCTCGCCTCACCTTCTCCCCTTCACAATAAGAGCATACATTCGGGTGTGAAATATATACATTGTATCCGCCACACAGGCCCCCCCTGAACACACAGAATGTCTAAAACACAAAAACACTTACCATGTGAGACAACAATACAAGTATATAAAAGAAAAAATTAAACAGTAGCAACAAACAAAACAACTGAAATACCTAATGTAACGACTAGAGAGTTTAATAAGTCGGCCACCACGGCTTCTTTTCACAGGAACAGGGGTTGAAATTGAAAGAGACTCTCCAGATCGACTGCTACTGAACTGTCCACCTGAGGGGGACAAACCAGCTGTAAGGGAAAGACCAGGAAGAGTGGATAAAGAAACTGGGGGACGACCACGTTGAGGTGGCTGAGCCAACTCAACTGGGTCCCCTGGTAACACATGAGCTGGCTTCAAACGGCCCACCGAAATACTCTCCTGTTTACCCCCCAACTCCACCAAAAAATCCTTAGGTCACCTCTCCAAAACACAGAATGGGCCATCGTAAGGAGGCTGAAGTGGTGAGCGGTGTTAGTCATGGCAGATAAATACATACTCAGCAGACATTAGGTCCTTTGGCACAAACACCTGTGGAAGGCAATGATGTGCTGCCAACGGGGCAAAAGATCTAGATTCCCCATTTAGAACTGTTCTACTCCCCTGGGAATCAACTGAACTCACTGGACCCAGAAGAAATTCCCCTGGTACCCTCAAAGGCTGGCCCAGGACCAACTCAGCTGAAGAAAACCGCGGGTCCTCTTTTGGAGCCGAAACAGGCCCAACAAAACCCAAGGCAGGCAATTTATCCAGCTATTATCCACCAACGAGGCCCGCAATGCAGCCTTCATTTTGCGGTGGAACCTCAGTGGAGTTTAACCCCAAGGCTCTCTGCCACTGCAGTCTACAACTCTGAAGTGAACTGGGGACCTCTGTCAGAGGTCAAATCCAATGACACACCAAACCGGGACATCCAGGAGGAGATAAAATGCCCGAGCCACATCAACCGAAGTGGTTGATGACAGCGGAACTGCCTCTGGCCACCAAGTAGTTCTGTCGACCATCATCAGGAAATGGGTAAAACCTCTGGAAGGTGAAAGCAGCCCCACTAAGTCCACATGCACATGTTCAAACTTTCGTTGCGAAACAGGAAAGTGCTCCAGTGGAGCCTTAGTGTGCCGTTGCACCTTGGCACGCTGGCAAGCCAAATAATAATGCCCAGGTGTGAAAGGGAATGAACTGCATCAAAAACCCGCTGACGCCAACTAGAAGGGACCAAAGGCCGAGGTTTGCCAGTCGAGACATCGCAAAGAAGGGTTGCGCCACACTCTTGAAAGGAGACCTCCTCTAAAAGCAAACTGGATTCAGCCGCTTTAAAGGCCAGAATATCCTGGTCTGTCACTTGGTCTGTGGCCATGGTGAGGTAGGCCACACCTAAATGCACAGAAGCAACCTTTGCTCTGGACAGACTGTCAGACACCAGATTATTCTTGCCAGCTACATGCTGAATGTCAGTAGTGAACTCTGAAATGGAAGACAAATGCCATTATTGCCGAGCCAACCACGGTTCAGAAACTTTTGCCATAGCAAAAGTTAGAGGCTTCTGGTCTACAAAAGCAGTAAAGTCCCTGCCCTCCAACATGAAGCTTAAATGGCATGCTGCCAGAAATAGGGCAAGCAGTTCCCTATCAAAGGTGGTATATATTTTACCGGCATCCCAGAGTTTCCTTCTAAAAAAAGCGAGGGGTTGCCAAGCACTATCCACCCATTGCTCACAAACTGCCCCATCAGTTGTAAGAGCCACAGGAGCAACTGGAGATGGCCTGCACCCTCTCGGGGGTCTACTCTATCTGCTGGTCCCCTTTTTACCTCTAAGTGCTTCATGCAAGGGGGTCATGAGGTGAGCTGCTCATGGGATGAAACAGTTATAAAAGTTTACCATCCCCAAAAACTTCTGCAGGGGCTTCACTGAGGGAGGGCGGGGAAAAGGCGAAACTGCTTCAACCTTTGCAGGTAGGGAAACCGCCCCTTGAGAAGACACTTTGTGTCCCAGGAACTCAACAGCAGGCAGTCCAAACTGGCATTTAGCTGGGTTCACGGTCAGGCCATGTTCACTGAGCCTAACAAACAGCTGATGAAGGTGCACCATGTGTTCTTCTGCAGAGGGACTAGCCACCAATATGCCGTCCAAATAGATTAACAAAAACAGCATACCCTGCAGGACCAAATCCATAAGCCGCTGGAAAGTCTGCGCTGTGCCTTTGAGACCGAAGGGCATCCATAAAAACTTATAAAGACCAAAATGCATGATGACTGTGGTTTTGGATACATCTAAGGGATGCATTGGAACCTGATGGTAGCCTTGCACCAAGTCCACCTTAGAGAAAACGGTTGGTCCAGCCAGGTGGGCAGAAAAGCCCTGGATGTGAGAAATTGGGTACCTGTCATTACTGGTTGCATTGTTAAGGCGCCGAAAATCCCCACAGGGTCGCCAACCCCCGTCTGCTTTGGGAACCATGTGCACCAGAGATGCCCATGAACTTTTGGAGCACTGAACAATACCAAGACTCTATGTTTGCAAACTCCTCTTTTGCTATTGCTAACTTAGTGTCTAGGCGGTGCGCTCACGCAAAAACCAGTGGACCGACCATAGGTATACAATGTTCCACCCCATGTTTAGCAACGGTAGCATAAAACGTGGGAACCGTTAAAGATGGGAACTCTAACAGATACTGATACTCATCACCTGTGGCAAGCATGTTGGCAACGGGTCGATGACCCGGACCGCCAAGTTTACAGGGGTCTGTATCAAAAGACACAGCATCTATTAAGCAGCTATTAGCAACAAGTACTAATAACCTAAAAGGCACACAAAAAAACTGCACCAAAAGTAGGTGAAGACACAGAAGCTATTTCAAAGTCTCACTGAAACTGACGTACGTTGAAACACTCAGTCATCAACCTCGATCCAAAAGTGCGAATCGGGGTGCCGTTAGCTGCGTCCAGCAGCAGTCCGTTACTTTCGCACAAAATGTCCGCTGCCGAAACTGGCATGATACTCCGGTGTGTACCCGAGTCCACCAGAAAACGGTGGACTCATCCATCCAGAGACCTCATCCATGATGAAAAGCAGCTTGTCCGAGCTGCCGGAACACACAGCTGTTAGCGAGCGCCTGCTCTCTCATTTCCCTGATGCACGAACGAACACGGAGGAATGCAGCGCTCCGCCTTCACGCCGAACCGGCGATGGTAGAAGCAGAGAACATCGTCCTACCATTGCTCTTTCACCACAGCCACGGCATCAACAGGCTCTGACTCTCTTTGAGTCACACCTGGTAGAGGTGCTTCACATTGTAGTGCCTGGAAGCCAAATCCGGTCCACTTCTTCAGCCAGGGAGCGATAATCCTTTGTCTGGATCAGCGGGGAGATGGCCAGTGCGGTGCAAACAGGTGGAGGAAGCTGGCGCAGAAACGGATGTGTAAAAATGAAGGAAACATCTCCCAAGCCAAGTAATGCCAACATTTTCTCCATCAGCTTGGAGTGCTTGCGATCCCCTACGCCATTCAGAGAGAGCAAGCGATCAACCCGCTCCGCATCTGACAGTTGGTAGAGCCGAAGCAGATTCTCCTTGAGAGCACTGGATTTGTTAGCGGTTGGTGGGTTCCTCAGCAACCCATCAGAAAACAGAGTCCAAAGCAGCAACTAGCTGGAAGTACTTGGTCTCATGGGCTGTCCCACGGAGATGGAACTGGGCTTCCACATGCTGGAACCATAGTTCTGGATCCTGATGCCAGAACTTTGGAAGCTTGAGAACGGCAGCAAAAACAGAAGTGGCGGTTGGAGCACCGGCCGCCTGGCAAGAAACTGGGTCAACCTCATAAATATTGATTTATTGCAGTGGCTCTTACTACAAGTTGTGTGGTATTTAAATTATAACAGAAGTCTGTTTAAACTTTTTTTTGGGGGGAGGGAGGGGGTTCCATGTTCTGGATGGCTGCGAACCTATAAATATGTAGAAATTGAAGATCTGGGAAGTATCATAACTTTAACTTAAGGCTCAGCACCAGTTTTCTACAAAAATATTCTGATTTTATTTTGTGGTTTTAAAGGCTACATTGAAGATGGTAAGAAATAAAAGCATACTTTATTTTTACTGTCAGGTGCAATAGCCCCTCTCCTCTCGGCTCCCATACAGAGTAGTGGTAACACTCAGCCCCTCTAGTTTCAAACTCTTCTTGTTACAGTAAAAGTTAAACAGCTAAATATAATTGAAATATTGGCTACCTTCGACAGAAAAAAGACTAGGTCTATAAAAGCAATGTAGCCAGTTTGTCATAATTCAGCCAAAGTATAAAAAAATAACTATTTGCAGTTTGATTTTTATTGGTAATGTGTTTGTTCCTATTGAGCAGTGAAAGTAAATAAAACATGTTACATGTCTTTTGCTTTAAGTATTTACTTACTGGAGGGTTGTTTTGTGCTTCAGAGCCACAGCTAACAGGTAGCTCCTCACTCCAGCGGCTCTAAGGAGCCTGTACTGGTGTTGGATCCTAGAAGTATTTTACATTGGACTGAAAAATTGTTCTAAAAATGGTGGGGGTGGACCTAAAAAAAACAATCTTATTTTTTTCTTAAATGAATGGCAATTTATTTCGTTCTTTGTTTTTATGGCCTTTTTATATTGACATTGTTTAAATACAAAGGTTTGTTTTATTATTTCTTTGGGGGGACCATTCTGGACTTTTCCAAGATTTTCCACCCCCACCCAGCTACAGAGCCAAGCCGGGCCAGTGGAAACACGGTCACTCCAAAATAGAGCCCAGCCGAGCCAGGCTGCTGAAGTAGAGCCGGTGGAAAAACAAGCACTTGAAGGAGTTTGGCTACATTGTGGCTTAATGCAGGAAAAAAAGGACATCTGGAGCAGCCAGATAGCAAGTAAAGCAGTGCACATCTACAAATACTCACTCGGATTAGCATCACGGTCAGAAAGCTAAACAAATAATCCGGAAAATAATTAAAGACTTCGAGCTGGCGGTGTAAGATGCTGGGATCTGCTCTCGCTCTTGGACCACTGCTATGGGCAACTGGTAGTAATATTTCACAGACGTAGCACCACTTAACTTCCACCAGACAGTGAACTCTCACACTGAACAGCTGCTTAAAGCTGAAGCATGCAACTTAAAAAAAAAAAAGATTTTAATATGTATTAAAACATGTCTAAATTAGGTGAATTTATTTGCAGATAATTTTTCCATTTTGCCAGATGACACAACATTTATACCTAAAGCGAAAAATTAACAGCCATTCCAGAGAATGAGGCAGAGATCAGCCTCATGGATGATTGTATCGGAATCTGCAGCAAAAAACCTGATCGGAGCGTCCCAGCTGACTATGATCAAGTCGGTGCCTCATCAGCTACAAACCTCACTGCACGTCACTGTACAGTACTGATGACAAAATAGCAAGCAGGCACCAATCCTTTTACCCGGCAGTGTCATCCATTGATAAATGTAAAAGATGAGATACAGTAATTCAAGTGTAAATGTACAGAAAGAAAGACATTGAGGATGACGGCTATTGAATGATGGAGGGATTCAACTACATTTCAGCTGTCAGGAAAATGATTTAGCGTGCGTCTACTCTGATCTTCTGAGTGTTGTTTGCTGCTGTTCAGTCTGTCTCCATCTGTTCTTTATTCATTATTCTTAATTTCATTCATTATCAACTCATCATTTAATTTCCCTCTGGGCTCAATTAAGTATTTTTGAATTTTATTTTATTTTTCTTTCTGCATTCCTCTTGTTATACTCATGTACTGCCTGACAATTCTTTTTGCTGAACTACTTTCTTTCTTACACTTAAATTTATGTTCTTTCTACACTCCCCTTGTTTCTTGAAGGTTACTAAGCAGGAAAGATGATGGGTTTGAGGCTGAAACATATTGCTTGACTGGTTTAAAATGATTGTGGCACTGATAACCCTCTTGAATATTAGGTGTGGAATTTAATAATTGTTTGTCTGGCAGCTGTTTTGTTTAGGTTGCTGATATATCTAATGCAACAATCTAATGTAAGCGGGAACAAATCAAAATAAAACATTACTTTGCACCATGCCTGTAATCTAAAGAGAGGTACAGAAGAAAAACAAACACTTCTAACTAATGAAACAAGGACCAAAATAGTCTGTTTTGAATAAAACACCAAAAACCAATTAAGCAGACTAGATAACTTCAAACATAACAAATTAAGACATGTTGAAACATCATAATTTATTTCTATTAGTTAAATAATGTCCAATAATTTTACTTCCCAATAGAGATCAATTCAAGATCTTTTGGAACTCACGTTTCATTAGAAACAAAATTTATTACAGTTCCTTTGTTAAAAACCCTGAAACATTCATAATGTATAACCTATTAAATAATGGTAAATGGACTGAACTTATATAGCGCTTTATCCGATCATTTTTGACCACTCAAAGCGCTTTACACTAGAGTCATTTTACCCATTCGCTCTCACATACATACACCGATACGCAGATCGGTGTATCGGTCAACCATTACACACCCAGTGCCACCAAGTGTGTTGTGGGTTTGCACTATTACAATTGAAAAATGAGTTTTCAGGATTTCATTGCTACTTTCATTTTAGTTTTTAATATTTGGGCTAAACTTGAAGTTTTTTTTTTTTTACTTTGAGTCTTATAAAGGTTTCATTTAAGCCATTATATTTCTGTGTCCATTGTCCATTTAGTCTTAAGTTACTATTTGTATCAGCAGTCTCTTGTTCTTTTGTATGCGCTTACCAGGATTAACTTAAACCTGGCTGAACTCAGCTGCTTTTCATTCTGATTTGACATTTGTGACATTGTTAGATCCTGAACCTTCTGATAACTTTGTCAAGTCCAAGATTCTTGTTTTGTTATGGATTACTGCTGCTGTGGTGAAATCATCCTTTGTCTTCTCAAACCATCCTACTCAACATTTGAAAACAAGAGCATAAAAAAAATATGCTTTACAGTCAAAGTAGATTCAAAGTGTTTAGTTAAATGAAGCCTTTGCTGCAGGTTTCTACATGAAGCAAGCTAATATACCAACTGTTCTGTAGCAACCAATTCTGCAAACTGGTGTGGCTTTGTGCATGTGGCTCACTAACTTGCCTGATTGTGTGTTTTTCTATTTTTGGACAGTGTTTGAGTCTTTGCTTAAACCAGATACAGACATAAAGGGTAGGCCCAGTTCTTTCACTAGGAAACATGTGACTTGTTTCCCTGAGGCACGACTAGCAGGAAGGTTCAGCATTTCTGTCTTAACATATCCATTTTAGATATTTCCCCTACCAGTTACATCCTTCATATGTTAAAAAAAAAAAGAACTGAATCAGTAGCAGTCAGTTTTGGTGCTGTTGTGAGAAAGACCATGAACCCTGAAATGAAGCAAACAGAGGGAAGCAGCAGCCATCATGTGATCGGCCATATTCATACCCCAGGCCAGAGGCATTCTCTGATTCACGAATCAAATCTTATTTTCTTACACAGTTACTCCTCCGTGATTACACAGCCTCATGCTGTTATGTAAATTGGTCACAATTTTCCTGTTAAAATAGTCTTCACATATCTATGTCATACGTATTCATGGATGCCTCTGTGGCGTCACAAGGGCATACATTTTAATATTCGGCCCCTCAAAACAGGGCAGCTAGGAAATGTCAACAACGCCACCTTGGGAATTGCACCCAAGGAAACAGATCACCAGTAAAGCACTGCAAGTTTGTCACCAAGACTACTCCAGAAAAATACTGTTTTGTGCCACACTTTAAAAAAGACAAGATGCAAAAGACCACAAGGGGAAGGGAACAGTACTGAGGCTTACCAGCAGGGGGCAGGCAGTCCAATTACGGTGAACTGGTTCTTAAAACAAAACAAATCCAAATAAATCACCCCAACCACTGGTGAACAGACACTCAGTCATAAAAAAATATAATCCCAACACCGGTCACTCGCACAGCACACAGGTCCAGTCCCCATAAAGGGCTCCCCCCCTGCCTGTAGATAAAAGGGTGGGGTTAATAAAACAAATACAAAAAAACAAAAGGACAACACTGACAATTTAAACATGGACAAGGGCTAAAAAATGAGGTTATCCCCAACCTCAGACTGAACCAGTCAAAAAAAAAATGAATGCTTTAATTGAATAATCTAAAGAACCCAAGGCCACTACTCATAGCAAGACCAGAGGGCACACAGAACAAGATGACCAAAATAAACACATTTAAACCCAAAAATACAGAACCAAGAACCCAAACTGAAGATTTAACAAAACAAAAATCAAAGTAAAACAAAAGCAACAAAAATAAAACAGAGCAGCAGGGTCTCCCGTGAGCTACAGCAGCTTTATGTCTGAAATCAATTTACAGGTTAGTAGGTGATTTTAGAAATGGTAGAAGGTAGAGCCATTGTCACCTACCAGAGCTGGATAATTCCACCTCGACCAGAGAGCCCCTTCCGGCCCAACAGTAGGAGGATCAGCTTGCCAGTACTTTCTATATATACATAAACGGTTGTCATTTCTTTTGTGCCATGGATAAAATACATACCCGTTAGATGTTGCTACGCTACACTGGGGAGGGTAACTTGCAGCTACACCCCAGTCCCAAGCCAGAGACTTCAGGCAGTTTCTAAAGTTAAATAATTGGAATCAACCACCAAAATTGCAGATCTAATACAGGAGGAGAAACATTACTTACTGATGGAGTTATTTTCCACTGAGCTAACCAAATGACCTTCCCACTGAAGCATGACCAAATGCAGGCATAAAGCAAACAGGTGACAGAGAGTCTCCCTTTATACTCTCCACCCATTATAATCTAATTAGGTGCCAGGTGTCCTCAATCTTGGGAGACGCTTCATCCTGCTACACCTCAATACAGTATTTTTCTACATTTTAACGTCACTCTTGCAACTTTTTTTTTTTTGCTGTAACAGCAAACGTGAAATAAAAAGGCGTAAACAAATAGAAAGTAACGGTGTGGGAGAACAATAGACCAAGGAAGGTGGGTGATGTTGGCGGAGCTGTCAGCCTGTTTTAACATCTCAGGCCACAGTATCTCTACATCCTCTCTTTACCCTTTCTTACTGCCTGTCCTCTTCAATACTCTAAGGTGTCAGCTACATGACAACTGAGCAGTTGACTGCACTGCTTAACCTGTTAGTGGAGGGCTGGTGAGATGGAGACATCATGTGTATAGTCTTTCAAACAGGCATGCATGTAAGTCAGAAGCACAAACAGTTAAAAATTCAGTCTGAGGGCAAAAAAGTCAAACATCTACATTGATTCCAAACATAGATATTGAAAACTAATAAATCAAACACTTTTTTTAAATTCATTTACAGTTTTCAACCAACATGCAGAAGCAGCATGTTTTAACAACTAGTATACGTGCTATACCATTAGCTTAATTATGAATACAGAAACACTTGCAGAGGACAGGAGGCTAAGGTAAGTAAAAAGTACATTTTTACAAGCAATTGAAGATCTGTGGTTGATCAGAATCAGTTCTATGGAGAAGAAGAGAAAAAACAATCGCCCCTGACAGTAATCTCATACTTCTTCACACACATCAATCATTATGAGGTTGGCCCACCCTTGCCAAATGTAGTTGCTTCATCTCTTCTGGAAAGGCTTTTTATGGGACCAATGAGTTAATTGGAATTTCTAAGGACTTCTCCAGAAGTGCATTTGTGAGGTCAGACGCTGGTGATGGGCAAGAGGAGCTGACTCTCAGTTTCTCCACTAGTTCATTCCAGTTTTGTTCTTTTGAGGTAAAATCAGAATCCAGTGCAGGCTAGTCAAGTTTTTTTAAACCAACCTCTCATACATGTCTCTATAGATCTATCTTTGTGCACTGGTGCATAGACGTGCTGGAACTGGTAAAATGCCGTACTTTTAAAAGTAAGTTTTGTACATCTCTACTTTGAATGTTTTCTTTAAATTACAGAGCAGTGTCAGTAGCGATGAAATGACTGAACACAAAAGAGACAAATCGTGCTCAGATTAGGGAGGCTAGGCCACCCTGGAGCCAAACCTGTCCTCCCAGACATAAAGACAGAAGTTTTGGGTTTTAGGTTGTCCTACTTGGAGGAGACCCCAAGGAAGACCCAGAACTCACTTGAAAGACAATATATCCTACAAATAATTCTGGCGTAGGAATAGACTGAAGAGTGTTGCCAGGGAAAGGAATACATAGGCTTCCCTCCTGGAACTAATGACTTTGTGACCCAATGTTAAGCTCTATGCCAGGGTTATTAAATTTAAATTCTCAGGGCTGGTGTCCTGCAACTTTTAGATTTGTCTCTGCTTCAGTGCATCTGAGTCAAATAATCATGTTGTCGGCAGGACTTTGGAGAACTTGAGAACACACTGAATGTAATTCATCCATTTGATTTAGGTTTGTTGAATCAGGGACACATCCAAAAGTTGCAGTACACCGGCCCTTGAGAACTGGAGACGTTCTCTAGACAAAGGATGGATGGATGCAATCTGATGTGTTTGAAGTAGAATATTGGTGAGTGCTTGCAAGGGCGAGCTGTAACTGATCAATCAATCAAGTTTATTTGTATAGCAGATTTCAGCAACAAGGCAGTTCAAGGTGCTTTACATCATAAAACATTAGCAGGTCATGCTACTTTACAGAAAAAGTTAGGTTGTCTTCTCCAAGAAGTTTAAGCTAAATTAATTTGATTTAGTTATGATTCGGGGAATATAGAAGACCTAATCTTTATTATTCTTTATACCTTAAGACTTTATTGGGACTTCTTCATGGGCATTTGAATACAGTGACACATGTTTGAAGTGACTCCATTTTATTTTTAGACCTTACCATGTCAGATGGAGTGAAAAATAGGACACAGGTCTACAGCATGCATTTTGATAACTGACAGAACAATTTTAAATTCTGAAAATATCCTTTTAAACCTGGAACAATGTATTTGCTGCATTATTTTTTTTCTTAACTCTTTCCTCTACTAACAATTTATCAGCTTACTATTTATATAATTGTTGTCCATTTTGCATGTATGCTTATATCACAAATAGCCATAGCTTCAGCAACCAGGTTGTGAGTCTAAAGGAAGGTGACAGGAAGGCCCAATGTAGAGAGATTACTGCCACTATGAGCTTTTCAGATGGCCTAGACAGTGACTGCACAGGATGAGAGGAATGTGGAAGAGAGCGTGTGTGTGAGGATGTCAGCAAATACACCCTAGGGGAGGGGGAGAGAGAGAGAGAAACATGCACAGTTGAGCAGAGGAGAACTAAACATAGATGCTATAAAGATAGTGAGCCATTGCCAGAGCTGTAGTGGCAGCATGGACACGGACCCTCTAAATCTCTTGGAACATAATTTTTTTAGTTACACTATCTGGATTGACAACAAAACTAATTTTGAACGTAGTTGGTTCATGACAGGAATTCAACTTGTTTGGAACTGAAATTGAACAATCAAGTTTCAAGCAACGAACTGCTCCTTTCTAACTATGGGAAAATTTGACAGCAGGATTTTTAAAGAGGAAGAGTTGAATCAGCAAAGACTGAGCTAATGTTGCCACAAGCTCACCTGACTGGGAACCTGTGAAAAGAGACAACCTGGCTATTATCACAATGAATCTGAATAACAGAAGTGAAAAGGTTTCATTTTGCTTACAAATGCAGAGATCTGGAAGGACAAAGACAACCTAAGAAGGACAGAGGACAAGCTCATGAAGACCAGACTGGACAAAAGGAACTCGTTCTTCCTTTCTTTGGATTGGGTACACCTCAGTACTAAAACTATCTCAAATTTTGCAACATTGGATACAAAGACAAAATAGAAGAGAGAGCAGACTATTATGTGTTCAATTTACCTATAGTATAAGACCTGACCACTGGGATTCTGGGAAGGACTTGCAGAGGTGACGAGTTGTGTCAGCTATAGAATCTGAAACATTTTATTTTCTGATATCGCTTATAAATTGTTTACTGCACAGACCTTACATAATCAGATGAACGCACAGGTGCTATGCTGAGGGGATTGGGTGTTGCTCCAGCCCCATCAGGCCACAAGTGGAAATTTCACTGTTCTGTTGGGGTGGACTGTAGTAGCGCTGAACCCTGCTGCATTTGGCTGGCAGTTCTGAGGGGGGTGTCCAATCACACATCACTTCATCCAACAGCAGTCACACCAACAAGAAGAACCGGTTCCAGGATCAAAAATCACCATCACTTGTCTTGGGTAAAAGAATTTGCTAACATTCAATACAGTCAACTGATAAATTCTGGCAAATAGAGATACTACAGTATTTAGGTCCCAGCATGGTCGGGCCAAAGTCGAATTGTTGACATGCAGTCACATGGTCATGTGGTTTTTGGATGTTCATTTTTACAGAGATCTTTCACGGCAAGACTTACTGAGCCCAGGTCCTTTGGAATCCCTCCTGCTACACACCATGCTGTACATCATGCAGGGTACAGCATGGTGTTTTGCCATGTGTGGTTCACAAGAGTACAGTAAACACTGCATTCATGGCAGAGAGGATACACATGATAGACACGTTCACATGTTCAGAATAGAAGGAAATAATGATTGATGAGCTGCAACATCTAATTTTATTCTCTAGAATAGAAAAAAAATCTCAAGGTGTTGAGTCCTTCTCCAGATGCATCGGATCACAAGCAGCATGGGCTGTTTAATGTTTCAGTACATGCTTTCTCACAGTCTTGGACAATTGTGACTCAAAACTACTCAAGTTTCTCTGTGGTAGAAAAACCGGTTTTTGGAAGTAGTGCAGTTGGGGCTTTTTCCGCATAAATGAACACACCCATGCAATTCAGACCAGTCACACGATGCAGAGGGGGAGAAAAGTTCACCAGGGGAGTTGTGATAAGAAGGGGTGGACAACATAAGTCTTAAAACCAAATGACATGATTTTTGTCACACAGCTGCAACAATGAAAGCTGACTTTGACACTTCGGCTCGACCATGCACATCTCTTATGTCATCAAATAACTTCTCTTTTTGTTATTAGTGGTAGTGTTGTTGCAGGTGTTATTTATGGATATGGTGTCACTAATGTCTGTGTTGTTGCTGGTTGTGTTTTTGCTGTAGTTGTTGGAGCTGCTGTTGTTGCAGGTGGTATTCCTCTTGCTATTGAAGATGTTGTTTTAGTTGGTGGCGGCATTTTTTATGTAGCAATTGTCATTAGGACTCAAACACCCAGTTGGTTGTGGCAGGTATCCTGACCCACTGAACCATGTTCTGGTTCTGCTGGAGGTTTTTTTCTGTTAACAGAAAGTTTTGCCCAGTGGTGGTTTTTGATATGGGCGACATAGGCAACCACCCAGGGCGGCAGCTTGTGGTGGGCGGCAGAGACCCCCTCGCCACCTCAACCCCTGTCACTGAATAGGATATGAATGTTATCACTACACCTAATGCACAATCCCACTACCGCACATTCTCCCTTTGCCCCCTCCAGTCTCCTGCCCAACAACTTACCCCATTAGAGTGTGGTAAGGTTCGCACAGGGCACCAAACAGGCTAGGACTGCCACTTTCGCTACACGCATGCTTGATGTGAAGGATTGCTCCAAAGTCAACAACACAATGCCAGAAACTGTCCACTGTTGCAACATGCACTTTGAGGAGTGAATTTTGCAACTCAGTAACTTTTGACCTTCAATGTGAATTAATACTACATAAATAAAACTGAATTGTATAGTTCCTGGTGTGGATTTGCTGTTGCAGGTTTTCTTATTGCTGCTGTTGTTGTTATTGGTATCTTTATTGTTGTGGCTGTTGGACTGTCATAATTTTGAGGTGTTTTTATCTGCAGCCTGATCTTTTAACAGGGTTGATTCTTTTTTTATGTGGTTATAATCTCTTCTGTCTGCTCTGATTTATGTTATATTTAGTTACATATATTTATATTTTATGCATGTTTCAATGCTCTGGTGTGTTTTAAGTATGCAAAGTTGAACAATGAGTGCACCAAACATAGTTTAACATCACATCAGTGTGTACTTTGTGATAGTGGAGCAATGTATCAACTAAACTCAACTTGTTTAAGCTAATGTCCCTGATGCGTAGACAGAATAATATTGTTGATGCCCTGGCTTACTGTTTTATTTAACTGAGAAAAGAGGTTTTGAAGTTTGCCCATTCATTGCTCCAAAGAGAGTGTCCGTGAGTTCTTTACATAATTCCAAAAGAAAATGTCAACATTACTGATTCAAAAAGCTACACCGATAAGCGGTCAATAAACTTTCAGCTTTCCCATCTAGCAACCTCTCTCATGCCAGTGATACCCAGTGACCTCACCATGAAACAAATAACATTTTATAGTTTGTATATGTGATAAAATTTCATTTCTGTTTGCAATAAAGCATTTTAGAATTGGAATGTAATTGAGTTGGTACTAACATGTTGAAACTGTCTGCTAGTAGGCCAAGAGTGCAGACAGAAGGAAGCTAAATGCAGATAAATTCTATTAAATTCAGTCACTATACTATTTAAAATGTCCCCTCCCACACCCTGTTGGCCCCTTCAATGTGCATGATTCTCACAAAAACAAACAAACAAAAAAAGGGACAGATACGGACTGATTTGTTCAGCAGTGGTCCCTGATGATGCACAAAACATCTAGTGCAGATAGACTGGTGCATTAAAGTGAAAAAGCTGTTGGAATGGCCTAGGGGACGCAGTGGAGTCAATTTACAATTTAATGTTATCGGGCTCCTTAGAGGTTAACAAAAGTCAAACATAACAAATTTAGGGCAAATTGGGTGATGCATGTAATATTTAGAGACAACCGTATGCGAATAGCGAGGGATTAGAATTTGCCATTCAGCCATGCTCACGTGTTCCTGTAATAGAACAACCATCATGTTGTTCTATTTGATTAAACACCAGGTTAAAATCTATATGAACACAGAGTAAAAAGGAGAAAAACAGTGAGAAAACAGGTGACTTCCTGTTGAAAAGGGGCAGGGCTGATGTGATGTCAGAAACTGACCTTGTGAATGTGATAAACTTTGGTCTGTGATGACACATAGAAAGTTTGTGTCATCACAAACTTTCTATGTTTGTGATGACAAACAGCTTATGTGGGGAAGTTATGTGGGGAAGTTATTCCATCTTGATGTTTCATGGTGAATGGTCAGATTTTAGGCTTGGCCACGCCCACATGCTTTGGTGTATGAAAAATCCTGATAACTTTTGACCTTCAATGCCTCAAGACTGTGCCGACTCATTTTGAAGCATGGATCTCAAAAGCTGTAGGACGAGTTAGTTCAGATACAACATGTCTAACACAGACAAATTGGTGACTCTGATCCAAAATGGCCGACTTTCTAATGGGTTTAGACTTTGGCTCCCAGGGACTTTTTTAAACTTCTGTCAAGTTGTACGTGTACTGAATTTCATTATTGTCGGTTAAAGCATGGTTCTGGGCCAATTTTTTATTTATTTTTCTTTTTAAAGATTCTAGGGGGCGCTGTGGAGGAATTTGGCCCCGCCCACCAAATATTGGACTGCATTTATGTTCGGGGTGGACAACGATCGTTCAGTGAGTTTGGTACTGATTGACCGAAATATGTGGAAGTTGGTCCTAAAGTATAGCAACAGTGTAACTTTTTGCGCTTTAAAGCAAGTGTGATCAATGAGTTATCTGCATTCTGACACAAGACCATCTTGATTAGATAAAGGGGGTAAGAGATGGAGCTTTCTAGGAAAAAAAAGTCACTTCCTGTTCTAAGGGGCAGGGCTTATATGACTCATACTATGATGACATAGGATCGTCAGGCATCCAACCAGGATCACTCATGCCAAGTTTGGCGCCAATTGACTTTTTTATTTGAAAGTTCTAGTGTTTTGCTTGCTTTGGCGAGTATGCCAAGTTCGCTGCTCGACCACAACCCCTGAACATATATGAAAACTCTGTTGTTGTAACTGCAACAAAAGAGAATCGAGAACAACTGCATCCTGACCAAAAAGGATGCAAGTCAAAATCCCAAGGAGGAGTTTGTTAAAGTTTGACGTGAGTAAAAGTGAAAAATTACCCAAATTTGCACTTTGATCCAAAATGGCTGCCTGCATGTACATTTTAGGGGGTACATCCAAGAGACTTTGTTTTCTTGACTTGGGGGAGATCTACCCAAGTACCGAATTTCAGATCTCTACAACCTATGGTTTGTCTTACCTAAAGTTAGGGATCACTGTAGAGCAGTTTGGCCTCGCCTACTTGCGATTCCACTGGAATCCAAAGACTTTAGTTGGGGGGAAAATTTTGGGTGAAGTTTGGTGAGTTTTTGAATATGTTAAAGCCTCCAAAAAGCAGTGTTCTCTGTCAGAAAAATAATAAGAAATACTACAATTACAAAAGGCCTTGGCAGCACTTCAGTTCTTGAGCCTAAATAAGCAAACCACAAAACAAATGTGTCTCAACTGAAAAAGAAATAACTAAAATGGCAACAGATAAGGAAAATCAATAAAGAAATGATTAAAAGAAAATAACAGAAACTACAAATCCAAACAACAAGGGACCATAACAAAGATTCTGAATAATCATCAAATCTATATGTCAGGGCTAAGGCAATAAATCAATAGTGATATGACAACAAACTTTATGATTTTGTACTGTTACTAATTTCACATTTTTATTTGAAAAACATCAAGCATGTCAGCAAGTTCTATTTGATCTCATGTACTGCCTCTGAAACATAGAACAAAGGTTGCAGGGACAGAACACTAATGTGCATTTCAGCTTCATAATCTATTTTATTAAGTGTATTGTATTTGTTATTTTGTTCATATATTTACACATTTTTACTTTTATTCACATGTTTTACCATCTGTCTAGGAACTGCAGGTGAAAATCGGCCTTATTATTTACAGAAATGCAACTAATATGCATTGTCCCTGTAATAAATAAATACATTTTAAAAAGTTATACGTTCTGTCATCTTTAATCAGTGCAGTATTTGAAGCCAAGGAGTGGGTCAAACTTTGACAGTAATTTTCTGGGTAATTTTTTAGGTCCATTTCATATTGTTAATAACCTGGGAGCTAGGAGCCCAAACCAAAGAAAATCTAAACTATTCTATTTTAATCACAATGCAGTGTATTAACTTAATACCCTAACTTTACAGTTAAAGCAACAAAGTATACAACAATCACTATGCAAGTGACTTTCAACTAAAACTCCAAACAGCAATTGTTTTTTGTTTTTTTTAATTTAACCTTTGTTTTGCCAGGTTAAAAAAAAAACACTCTTTCAAGAAAGTCCTGGACAAGAGGCAACAACAAATACAGCGCAAAAAATTACACAGTTAAAGAAAATGTCAATCAGAAATAGAATAATTCTCAATGCAGCAATATCATCTAACAAATAATCAAGCCTCTTCTTTCGCCATTGTTCTCAGTATTTTTCACATTTGTGTCCTTGGGTTCAGATAGTTCCTGTTGTTCCAGGATTTTTATTTATAGAGTGAGTTTGTAACTCCCCAGTCATTGGGTGGATGTAATAAATGGGATTATGGGCGAGTTTGATGGTCCGCTGTGCAGGGAGGAAGTAACAATTCCTGCGTTGAATGTATTTCAGCCCTGGTCATATCTGGGCAGAGTCAAAAGTGAATGATGAGAACACACCCACTTCCAGCTAGTCACATTTCTGCTACATTTTTAAGCTGTGACTGAATCCAGAGTTCCATAGAGCAACTTGGGTCTCGTGAAGGTTCTAACGTTCACATGGTAACAGCTTTTCAGTGTTTGTTTTAGAATGAGTAGGAAATAACATGTTTTACTTTTGTTCTGGTTTCTGTTTTGTAGACTAAAGGCCAGAATGACGGGATTGTGTCATCCGACAAAAACAGAAGCAACCAGCTGCCATCAACTGAAGTGGCAGCCATGTCGCAGCAAGGCCCACGGACCATTGTTCTCCAGAAGAACTCACAAGGTTTCGGCTTCACTTTGCGCCACTTCATTGTGTACCCACCAGAGTCGGCCCTCCAAAGCCTCAAGGTAGCAGACTGCACAGTTACAATTGTTTTGATACCTCATATAGATGTAAACATAGTTAACTTTATAGTCCAATTTCAGCATTCATTTTTAGCTTATGTGTAACCAAGTGAAAGGCTCTTCCACATTTTAATAAACCAGCTAAATACATGTTCCATCAAAGTCATTATGGAAGTTTTCATCATTTGTAATTTCAGTGTCACTCAATAATTTTTTGCCACGCCTCCCCTAGGGGACATATGTTTTTCATGCCTCTCCCCTCAAGTTATATGCCTTTTAAAAAAAGGTATATGAGAAGTTAGTTAAATTTATCATTCACAGTAAACCTAAGACGAAAAATAGACTTTATTGTGCTTCCTGCTCTTGTCTGTTGTTTTTGTTACTTGCTTTTTTGCATAATTTGTTAGTCGTTTTTCTTTTCAGTAGCTGCATTTCTAATGTGCACAAAACTTTGTTGAAATTCTGTTAGTATGAAAAATACACAGTTTCACAATTGCATTTTCCTTTAAATAATTTATGCAATTAAAATTACATGTGAATACGTTGATGAGCCACCAGAGGAAATCTCAGTGTCTCATTCAGGCAGTTGAGCGATAAGCCCCTTAAACCTGAGAACGGCTACATAAATATGCAGCAGTGGCGGTTTTACAGAAGAGCTATGCATTCAACACCTTGGATGAACTGTGAAATGCTGAGACCCATGTTTGAGACAGCTGTGCATTGTGACTGAAAAAACACCTCATCCTAACGGAAAAAACTTTCATTGAAAAACTTTTTTTTTTTTCTAAATTTCTGAGTTTCCATTAAGCAAATTTATTTTTGTAATTCCAGTTTGTGCAACTTTATGGTCTATGGAAACACAGTTGCTGTCACAAAGATCTTTATCTCTCCTCTATCGGCTCTGTACACCAGTGTGCCCATGAAGGCTACTTCGTCTACTTTGTAGAAAAGGCATCCTGTTGAGTTTGGGCCCTGCTGGCATCTAGTGGCTGAAGACTTGTTTATTGTTCAAAATTGACTAGAGGCACTAGAGGAACTGCTTTAATGAAAGAATGTGCTGTGGTTTAGATACACAGCAGATTATGTAGGATAATTTTCACTTTGAATATATCATACATTCTGAAAAAATATTTTGGAATCTATTTGCCTGTGATCTGCACAGCATACTAAAATCTCTGCTGTGCAAATTAATTATATTTACTTGGAGGCGTACCAGCAGACCACAATATCCAGCTTTTGCTTATTTGCTTAAAATTATTTCCAGGAAAGGATATTTTTAATTATTTGGAATTTTTTCTGATTTGAAGAAAGACATTTGATACAAGAACAGTCTCTTATTTTATATGTATGCCCATGGGTTGAGATCTTCAAGTCAGTCCTGCTGTTTAAGTGTCCATTTAAAATAAAGTTTTGGAAATCCGCTAACCCTCACCATCACACCACTGTCATTTGTGGAGAAAATACACCTTGAAACACATTTCTTTGTGTTTGACCATGAGGAGCAAAGGGAACTTGGTCCTTTAATATGGGCTGTTAGGTACCTGTATGTCTGGTGTCAGAGCTTGGTTTGCATTGCCAACAGTAAGTTGGGCGGGAGCAGGAGAAGATGTCTCTAATCACCAGTAATAAGTGAGAAGCATCAGTGAGTAATTTCTCACAATGGCAGACAACAGAAAATATGGCAGCAGAAGAGCACAACAGAGAGGTGATGAAGAAAAGATCCAAGCTAACAGGGTTAGGGGATAATCCATGCTGATCCTGTGCTTCGGATAAAAATTGATAAGTTCATGTGGGCTTATTGGGCTGACCAAGAAGCAAGGAGCTGTTAAAATATGGATGTTAATTTTAAAGCATTGGAACAGGTTTACAAAAGATCAAAAACAAATCTTCTCCATATGGCATTTTGAAAGCCAACTCACAAGTGCTGAGTATATCCAAACACAGGCTAATTTATCCTCCGTCCACCGCAGCTGTGTTTTGTCTTGCATGTTGTATTTTTAATGATGCTAAAAGTTAGAGGTGCTTTGAAAAAGGTTTCCTGAGCTGAAACACACAACAGAACGATTGAAAGAGCAAGGAAACAGCTAAAGTCACGGAAAAGTAGTGCAACTGCTCTGCTCGCATGCAAACTTAAAAAAGCGGGACTAGTTTTATGGTGCATTCACACCAAATGCGTTTTGAGCATCAGGTGCGTCTGATTTACATTCAAAGTGTACATCCACCAGTCAAATATGTAGACATATTCAAGACGTTAAAGTACTTCTTTAATAACTACTAAATATATTTTGTTTGCAATAATGGTCTTTACATTGATTACATTAATCAACTGGTCTGCAGACAGATCAAAAAGAAAGCAGTGTTGTACTGATTGCAATTTTTTGTCTGATTGCCGATCTTTAAAAACCTGACGTCCTGAATTTTTTTGTGCGTACTCAAAATATAGCGAAAAAGTTACTAATTTAAGGTGATTGTTGTAAACCGTGCAAATGGAGAGTTGACCTGGTAGGCGGGACTGTCCACTTTCTCTGGCAGAGCAATGGGATACAGTGGCTGATTACTGTATAGGGCCCGCACATTGGCTCAAGCCCAGAGGCCCTCCTAAGTCTGGCCCTGTGTCGCACGTACGGTAATACTGTGATCAAAGTCTGCAATATAGTGATGCGACGTTCATAAACGAGCCAATTCTTCTGAACGGCTCTTTACTATGAAAAATAGTAAAGAGCTCTTTATTATGGTTCTCAGTGAGAACCATTATTTGTTTTTGTAATGCTCTGCGCACACTGCAGTAGCTATTACTATTTCATTTTATGAACAATATATGTTTATTTAATCATCAAATAAACCTCCAATTAAAAACTAGTGGTGTTGCGATGTGTGTGTGTGCCTGTCTGTTCTGAACTTTTGTAGTTTGCAGTTAGTTCTACATATACGTACAATCTTTTGTTTGCATTACTGCTCATATGTTTTTGTTTATGACGTTATCATCATATGACTCCTAATATGACAGGTATGAATTGACACTTTTCAATTCACAGCTTTCAGTGGAGCGGCTCACAGAAGTGTGTGAAGCTGCTGGGATGAGAATCAGTGCCTCTAAAACCGAGGCCATGGTCTTCATCTGGAAAAGGGTTGAGTGCCTTCTCGGGGTTAGGGAAATGATCCTGCCCCAAGTGGAGGAGTTTAAGTATCTTTGGGTCTTGTTCAGAAATGAGTGAAAAATGAAGTGGATAGATGGATTGGTACTGCGTTTGCAGTGAAGCTGGGGCTGTACCGGTCTGTCGTGGTGAAGAGAGCCAAGTTAAAAGGCGAAATTCTTGACTTACCAGTTGATCTACGTTCCTGTATATATTAGATTCCAATATTGGATTCTATTATTAAATAGATTAAATGTACCTTTTGAAACTGCAACGTCTAAGCAGGTATCCATTAAGCCCACATTTCTGTATTAACTATTTTTATTTAGTGGTCAGATTTAATATCTGTCTGTCCATCCATTCATCCATCCATCCATTTTCTTATCCAGGGGCTGGATCGTGTAGATGTAATATTTAGACTTAGACTTATGTTGTCATCGTTGCACAAAGACATGACAGTGAAAGTGGCAATGAAATATCATCGGTTGGCCACCGGAACACAGAAAAAAAAACTCTCAAGTGTGCCTATAAATTGAGCTTGGCTACATGGTCAGTCGAGAGGGGACAAATGTCCCCTCAAATGAATGTCTTGCCCCCTCAAATCAAACCTCTCACAAATAATGGAACATCTCACTTGAGGTTCTGCTGCGCACCGCGCAGATCAGGCTGCGGTTTTCTTCTGTATCTGCAGCCAACATACAGCTCAAACTCAAACCCCTCTACCATTAGTAAACAGCCAATCAGCATTCAGTATGCAACTGAGCCTTCAAGTAGGCTTGAAGTGTAAAAGTCACGTGAGCAAGATCCCGCTCCGCAGCTAGAGAGCGGGAACTCTATCTGCGCCAGAGTTCAGATTACATAATTTACACATTAAGCAATACACTGTAAGCCCAACAGAGAATAAACCTTCATAGAGGCAAATAAGAGAGGGGAAAAAAAACTGCTTGCGAATAATGACTACCATTGGGTTTATCTGTCAAGTTGTCTAAATCTTAAATGTACGTTTTTATATAAAAGAAAAAAGAAACGCAGAGCTTTGCTAACTCTACGACAAACAAGGCCTAAGGTTATCACACTTCACAGGTCAGTAAAAAGTTTTAATCAAATAAATGGAGAGGGAGAGCGAAATAGGTCAGTTATGTTAGCTAGACTCTAACAACCTTAAGACGTAGATGTTGTGCTGTGCAGTTGGGTTTGCTTCGGTTCGGTTAAAATAAGGCAACACACACTAACTCTGACAGATCAGAGTAGTGTGGTAGAGCAAGTGTTTAAATGAACTAGTGTAGAGAGAAAAATATGAAAAAACCTCCTGCTCGTTTTCATTTCTCCTCATGGCATCCCCGTGTTAGAATTGGAACCAGACAAAGACGCCGTTCAACTTCAAAAATCATGACAATTTATTAAACAACATTAAACTCACGCAATGCATCGTTTAATAGACAAACCGATCAGACAAACACAATTACCTGAGACATAGACAAATAGACACAATTACAGAAAACAAGAAACATTACACACAGACTCTGTGAACCGCCATCGTTCTGACTTCCCTTTCCGGGGTCCGACCTTGTTTTCCGGAGGGGAGGGCTCCTCTGGGCTGTATGTAAATTAGGGGTGTGCCCCTAGCAGAGAGGAGGATGAGTTACAACTGTGGGAACTGTTGGCCAAGTGTAAAAGCTTCTGTCAGATTTACAGCTTTTCTTTAAATTCCTGAGTGAGACTGAGAGTTTTTATCTAAACACAGTGAGCATCTTTGCCCTCAGGGAGACAAATTTACTAGCCTCTTTTGGGAGAGCCTGAGGTCACAGAGAGGCTAAAGCATAGACTTTGACCCTGTAGATTTGAATTCGCACACTAATCAGGACTATGTTTTTAAAATATAAACTCTACACAGTATTATTTTACTTCAGCTGATGGTGTTGTATGAAAGAAATATTCTACTAATCTACTAACATTGATTGAAGCATGGATCTTAAATTTAAGTTTTAAACCTTCTCATAACAATGCTGATTTTGTTTAATATTTAAACATATAATAACATTTAAGGTTAACATTCAACTCGGATAGTTAAGCTAATAATTCCAACACTAGTCAACCACCGGTGTATTCAGACGATCACTTATTAATAGTAAAAAACTGTAACAAACTGAATGTTCTGTTCTTTGTGTGGGAAATGTTTGCATGTTTTTGGTGTTGAATCTAGGGCTGCTGTAAAAGAATATTTTGGTAATCGAGTACTCTATAGATTATTTTTACAATTAATTGAATATTTGGATCTCTCTCTCTTTCATTCAGTTACTCAACAATAACAACAACTGATAGATGGAAGTGACACAAATAATGACCTGGGAGGAACACAGTGCGCTAAATAATAAAGGGTAATTTAATGAAGCTTTGAGGCAGATAAATTTTCCTCGAGAAATTTTAATTATCAACATACTTGAATCATTTGAGGAATCGTTACAGCCCTATTGAATCTTGAAGGTAATCTCTCCTTTGCCATCCAGTGGATTTGTTGTCACTCAGTTGTTATGGCAACTGATCTGCGTGTAGCTCAAAGCAGACACAAAGCAGAAAAAGAATAAGAATAGCGTGGGTTTGAATTGTTCTTAATCAGTTTTTCTACATTAGTTCCCCTTTTTATTTTTCTGCACTGCAGTCACTGTAGTTACTGAAAGTTCAATAAACAACCAAAACTGGACTAGATGCCATTCGTTTGTACAACATTGCAATACCCACAACAGCCCTGATGAAATATATGTTTTATAAACTATCTCCTACAGCAGAAATTATGTAAAATAAATTAATTGTCCTATATAAAATATAAGTTTTAGTCATCTCTTGCATCTTGACAGTACTGACAGAAACCAAACTGCTTAGAATTAGAGGTAGATTACATATTTTATTAAGGTATCAATAATTGTCTCAGCTTTAATGTAAGCCATATGTTATAGAAATTGCAGTAATAAGGCTGTTACAAACATTGTTGTGACAGATTCCTGCAGAAAAAATAGAAACATTTGGAAACTCCTGATGCTGGGTAGCTAACCAACGCTTACATTTGGTGCATCTTTAAGATCATTCAATCCTGCCAACTACTGCACCTGAACATGAACTTTTGAGGCATTCAGTTTCTAATCAAAAACTCTGTTTTAGCCATAATGTTTGTTAATCCTATTTGAAACTTAGACTAACCTAAGACATATAACTGCATAAAGACCACCCAAGTAGATAAATGTTATGTTGTTGGTTGTTCAGTCTTGGATGAAGGCTATCTTTAATTTTAAAGAGTTGGCAACCACGGCTCCAGAGCGCTGCCCTAGTGGCTCCCTGGAGCTTTTTCAAAAATGTTTGAAAATAGAAAAAGATGGGGGTGGGAAATATGTATTTTTGTTTTAATATGGTTTCTGTAGGAGGACAAACATGACACAATCATTCTTAACGTTTTCCAGTGCTATAAAAATGTGTAGAATAAATATTAAATTTCAACATTTCCGTCAACGAAGATTTACGTCATAGCCTGCGACACGTTTCTATCAGCGGGGCGGGGCGCGAGGCAGGTGGCTGTGGGAAACAAACCGGGTGTGTGGTGGGCCATGAGAGCACAGGGGAAAAGAGGAAAATAGCCGAGGAGAGATTCTACAGTTCTTGGACCGAATCACTTGCGTTCATTGCCGATGCGGAAGGATGAGCTGAATGTTTGCGCTGTAGCGAGAAGCTGTCAAATAAAAATAAGACCGTACTTTCCGGACTATAGAGCGCACCCCTTACTGTAAGCCGCACCTACAAATTTTTTGAAAAAAAAAAAAAAGAATAAATAAAAAAACTGGAAACGTACATATATAATGCATACCGGGTTCAAAGTGTGGGGAAAAGTAGCGGCTTATAGTAGTGGCTTTCCTCCCACAGTCTAAAAATATTCATATCGGGTCAGTGGTCTCTGTAAATTGCCCCTTGCTGTGATATTGTGTTGGTGTATTTGTTTGTCTAGTTGTTTTGGTATTTATTTATAAAAATTAAATGAAAAGGCATAATAAACCTTACTGGGAAGACAGCAGCTTTAATTTTGAAAATAAGTGTCGATATGTGGAGCGGTGTTTTTCAGCCCTGCTCCTCAAGGCGCACAGTTTTAGGACGTGTCCAGGGAAGCTGCTTTAGCTGCCGCGTTGTGCTCCATGTTGTCCATAAACAGAAGTCACATTAAACAGGTAAGTACACAATCCTGTCATAGGCATATATATTTAGTAATGAAGTGGCTGTTTTTATAAATTGATTAGTGAGTTTTCAGTATATATTTAGAAGGACACTTAGCGATATTACTGTGTTTTGTTGCTCAGGTCCGAGGATGGCTGCATGTCAAAAAAGAGGAAGCTGCTGTTTTACCATCGCACCGTCTTGCTTGGCATTTGCACAGAAATCAAACTTAAACTGTATTAATTTAATTTTATATGCTTTACCTTTTCAAAAGGCAACTGCTTTATTTGTATACCTGCAGGTTGCCTTTTATTGCACTCCGTTTGTTGCCCAATTAGGGGGCAAGTTATGCACGTTCCGTTTGGTTGGTTTTTCGATCACACTCTTAACGTGAATATTTATAACCATCGTTATGCAAATTACATTTGGGAGCAGATTTTCCGAGTTCCAAAAGGAAAGAAAATGACCCTTTCCCTGTCGATCTTCATAATAAAAATGACATCAAAAGTCTGATTTCTTTATTGTATTTCTTTAATTTTATCAATGCAACGAAACGTAAAACATTAATATTGTAACGGGACGTAAACTTAAAGGATCATTGTACAACAGAGTCACGTTGTGCGTCATTCCTTCCGGGACGCACTGCAGGGAAATAAACATTTAATCATGAATGCTAATTATGTACAGTTAGTCATTTTGATAATAAGCTGATATAAATACTTAAAGCCTGTTTTGCCGTCATCATAAACCTTATATAAGGCATTTAATTTTTTGCGGCTCCAGACAGATTTGTTTTTTTGGTCCAATATGGCTCTTTCAACATTTTGGGTTGCCGACCCCTTATCTAAACCATGCGGATGGTGGGCCCTGAGAACCAGGGTGGGAGACCACTGTGCGTAGCCCTGGGTGGAGAATCTGAGCTCAGTAGCGCCTCTCTGTGTCCGTCCTGCCTAATGATTTTTTCTTTCTTTCTTTTTTTTTTTACTTTCCCACAGGATAAAGAAAATGATAATTTACCAGGAAAAGGTGAGTGTTTTATGTCTTGTTAACTTAATCAGCAACAACTTTATTTGGTATTAAGATCGGTTTTATATAATAATACATAGTATTATTATATAATCACTGTTTCTTTTTCGTCTCAACACGCTCAGACTCTCTGGGTCTGATCAAATCTGGCCTGGGTGTAAATGATAGAAAATGAATGTGAATAAACTTCCAGGTCAAAATAACTACATCTGTTTCTGTAAATAACCCCAGGTTAAGCTCCTAATTTGTATTCCCTTTTGGTGCTTGTTGCCTTTATTTTGTTTTGTGTAGTATATGGTTGACTTCCGGTTTTTGATTTGATACTTTTATTTTGATGAGAGAGCTTCTGTTGTTTATGTTGTGGAATTGGTTGGAATTGTGAAATTGCTTTATTGTAATCAAATAGGGTATAGTTTTTGAATCAGTTATTTTAGTGGTGTATGTTATTTTTAGTTTTCAAACGTTACGGTTATAAGAACGTGGTTTGTAGCTTACACTGTCTTTTTCTGTGTGTGTTTGTGCATGCAGCTCTTACGGTGAAACTCATGTTCATCAGTAAAGCCACAGTCTTTAATTTGGGGGGGGGTCTACTACAGTTTCTATTCTGGAACTCCACATTGGAGAAGTTGTTAGCTCTGTTGCTTTGCAGCATCAAAATCTTTTGTTTGCATCCAACGTAAGGATGAGTTCTTCCGTGTATTCTGGATTCTTCCCACAGTCTAAAAATATTCATATCGGGTCAGTGGTCTCTCTAAATTGCCCCTTGCTGTGATATTTGTTTGTCTAGTTGTTTTGGTATTTATTTATAAAAATTAAGTGAAAAGGCATAATAAACCTTACTGGGAAAACAGCAGCTTTAATTTTGAAAATAAGTGTAGATATGTAGAGCATTGTTTTTCAGCCCAAGGCACACTGCCCTGTGTGCTTTAGGCATTTCCCTGCTTTAGCACACATGATTTCAATTGATGGCTGATTAACAGGCTTTTGCTGAACTCCAATCATTTGAATGAGGTGTGTTGGGAAACACTGATGTAGAGGAATACAATTGTGTTAATAATTAAAAAGGAAATCAGATTTAGAGAGATGTGGAATAATGATCACTAAACTGTTGTAAACACCCATCTAGAAATATGTTGAAAGGTCCCAGCTGTGGACATTTCAGCAATCCGTGAGGCAAGAGATCAGAGAAGGAACTGGACTGGTTGAGAACGCCAGATACACATACATGGACAGATTTGAGTATAAATACGGCCTGCACTCTATGAGAGTTGGGGGTTTCTGTGAGGATATTGTGAGAATATTGAGAATGTGATTTGTGTAAGGATGGAATGCCCAGAATCCTCCAGCATTGGGCCAAATAAAGCAGACATAAATGGAAGTCGGTGTGATGATTTGTTTTTGTTATTAGCCACCTTTCACTCCTCAACAACATCCTAGTTCAAATTCAGAAGATTGTGGAGGTTTTAAACACAATAGGCTCAAGCAAAGATGAAGAAAAGAGATCAAGATGACAGAATGTTAGGATTATACAGTGAATTGTTAGTTGTTTACCTCATAACTGTGCTACACATCCCATAATTATTCCTGATCATCTAAAGATGTATGTTAAAACAAACCTGCGTACTGACTCTTACAAAAGCCATAAAAATGTACTTTTCTCTATTTTAACAAACAAAATTTAACTCTGGTATGTGGGGTTTGCTATGTCTATTTGGGTAAAAGTTCTCTGACCTGAAATATTACATGTCTGTGTTTCTTTAAAGTGGAGAGTCAGCGAGCTTGCTTGGAGCCAATGGACACCATTTTTGTGAAAAGTGTGAAAGAAAACGGCCCTGCTCAACAAGCTGGACTGTGTATTGGTAAATGCATGCATGAACTCACTCCAACTAAAATCTGAAATAAATCTAGAATATTCAAGAACCTGAGAGTTAATTCATAAAATGTTAAGATTGATTAAAAAAAATATTATACAAAACATTTTTCAGGAACTCAGTTCAGTAAATGAAACACATTAACATAGATTAGTTTCATATATAATGTCTTCAAACTTTATTTATTATGACCATTTTAAAGCCTTTACACCTGCAAAGGCTTTTAAATGGTCTCTCAGTCCAGTTCTGCAGGCTACACAATCATGGGGATGACTGCTGACCTGACAGTTGTCAAAAAGTTGACCTTTGACACTTTGCACAAGGGGGCAAGACACAAAGATCATTACTAAAGAAGCTGGCTGTGCACAGAGGTCTGTGTTCAAGCACATTCATAGAGAGGTGAAGGGGAAGAGAAGACGTGGTAGGAAAAAAATGGACAAGCCATCAGGATAACCGCATCCTGTAGGGGATTGTGAAACAAAACCCATTCAAAAATGTTAGGGAGATTCAGAAAGAGCAGACTGCAGCTGGAGTTGGTGCTTCCAAAACCGCCACACACAGATATATACAAGACAAGGGTTTCAGCTGCTGCATTCCTTATGTCAAGTCACTCTTGAACAAAAGAGGGTTAGGTTTAACAAGATTTAACAAGAGCATTTTGCCTGGCTAACAACAAATAGGATTGAACTGGTGCTGAGTGGTCCAAAGTTATGTTCTCAGATGAAAGTAAGTTTTGCATTTCCTTTGGAAATCAAACTCCAATCAAGCTTGCAGTTGGCTCAGAATCCTCGTTGCTTCAGTTCCAGTCTAAAGTTTCCACAGTCAGTGATGGTTTGGGTTGCCATGTTACCTGCTGGTGTCGGTTCACTGTGTTTTCTGAGGTCTATGGTCAATGCAGCCATCTACCAGGAAGTTTTAGAGCACTTCACGTTTCTTGCTACTGACTAATGTTATGGAGATGCACATTTAATTTTTCAACAGGACTTGGTACCTGCACACAGTGCCAAAGCATGAGTACTTGGTTTAAGGTCCATGGTATCCCTGTTCTCAATTGGCCAGCAAACTCACCTGACTCACAAACAGAGAGGATAGACAGTATAATGATTAAATGAGAAAAACAAGGCAACATCATTAGTCATATATTCTATCTAAAGCCACAGTTTGTAGTTTACTGTGTTGTTTCTGTAGTAATATGGAAACGGTAACAAATTTTCAGTTTTCTCACTTTTCCACCAGATATTCCTGTTCAACCCTTCTTTGTATGTGTGTGCTTGTGGTTCTCCAGGAGACCGACTGGTGAAGGTTAATGGGGAGAGCATTCTGGGGAAAACCTATTCTCAGGTTATCACACTCATCCAAAACAGGTGTGGATCTCGAGTTAAGGTTTTGATGTGTGTTCTCGTATCCATTCTGATTGCTGTTTTTCATGTTTTCATTCAGTGAGAACCTTTTGGAGCTCACTATTATGCCAAAAAATGAGGATGTGTTGCAGTTTGTAAGTGTGAGTATTGCCTTTCTATTTTCTGCCTTGATTTTCTTTTCACCCTCTGAATGTGTGAAGCCAGCAGTTAGCAGAGCAGAGGGAACAACTGGATTCATTCAACAATAGTCAGTGTGTGTTTAACAACATAGCTGTTTGGATAAAGAGGGTTAAAAGTGACAACATCAATACACAGGAATGCCTTTTAATGATTTTTTTTCTACCCTGTGCAATTTTTATTCTATCTTTATTAATTTCTATGGCTATTATTTTGTACTGTCCACTTTCTGCCGTGACAACTTAATTTTTCCACTTGTGGGACTAATAAAGGATTATCTTATCAGAAATTAATAAATAAAGACTGCCAATAATCAAAATTATAAACATTCCTTAACTTTAACATTAAGCAGGCAACACATTTTACAATTTGTATATTAAATCAGAATTAATACACTCAAGGATAAAAACAAGATAAACCCCATTTCTTCTATGTCACATTTTGCCTAAAAATATAAAGAATAGAGTAATGTGGTCAGTCTTATGGATGGTATTTGGGGAGGTAAACATTCCCACGCACTTCATCCGAAGCCAAACAGTTGATGCGTGGTCACATGGTTTCAGGAGATTTGTATTCGCTCACACCTTTCATACTCTGCCCAGCTCACCTGATGCCCCTCCCACAGGCATGTCACGCCCTTACTTTCCGGGATTCCCCCTCTTTCCCGGCATCCTCTGTTTTGCTTTTAAGAAACAGCTTCTGAGAGCTCCAGACTTTTCTGCAGACAGCCTCCTTCATGACGTTACATTTTCCATCCAGGAGATTGTAACCATTTAACAGTTTTTGCAGGTAATTGGTGAAGAATCATACAAATGTACATAATTCCTGAGGATAAACGTTCCTCAAAATTAAAAATCAGATAGTGGAAGCAGAAAGAAGAGAAATATAAACATTGCTGTCCCACCGCATTTCTGCATAAAACACAGCAACAAACTTCTGACCAATCAGACAACACGTTGCACAGAGCTCTGTTGTAGGTCGACCCGTGCCTGGTGTTGAGTTCGGCAGGCGAATGGCTCTCTGTGAACAGAATGCTCACAGAGAACATTTTGCTTGTTCAATTTTCATCGCACGTCAGCATCAATGAGAGCCAATTTGGACATTCAGATGAAGTATATTGGGGCCTTAAGAGCCTAGCCAGTTTTGGTTTAACAACAAGAATTTAAAGGAAATAAAAAGGAAATATGCTTGTTGTTTATGGTTTTCATTGTGTCCTTTTTCTTACACCTCCTCAGGTGTACACCCAGAATGTCAACTCCAAAGGTGTTAAACCATACTCAGGTGAGACCCACAACCTCCCAGAACCTCTGCATCTCTCCGGTGTGAGCTCCACCCTGCAGCATCCCACTTCCAGCCCTCCTGGTCCTCTGGACAACTGGCCGCACAATGGCAGAAGTGCCGTCTCACCACTGGACAATCAATCCCCTGCTACCTCTACCTCCACCTCTGGTCAACCACAAGCTCCAGAGGATTCCAGCAGACATTTTGCTCCACCATGGCAACACCAGGGCTGCAATTATACAAGCCTGAATGCATTTGACTTCCATTTTGCTAACCATAATGCTGCCATCACCTCTGCAACGTTGCCTGCACCTCGAAGGAGCAGTCTGCAGGCCTCTTCCCATGCTCACAGTGATGCACTCTACCATCAGGCTCTGTCAGCCTGGTATTACAGCCAAGCAGAGGCAGGGGAACACATTTCCCCCCACCATTTAAGTGTATCTCAGGACTATTTAGCCGAGCCGCAGCAGGGTTCGGCAACCAGTCCCCGATTTATACCCAGCCCTACGACCTTTGCAGAACACCACAGAAGAGAAACCTTCCTCCATCATCAGCGATCAGCAGCTGCTGTGCATGACTCCTACTGGCTAGGGGGCTGTGGTGCTGGATTGGGTACTGCTAGCAAATCATGCTCAGAGAGTCTGCTTGCAGCCTATGCTGAATATGAGCACAATTATGGCCGCTCCGTGGAAACACTGGCAGAGGCCTCGGCTCTGGTCTCACAACATTATGAACAGACTTCACCAAGTTCCCAAATGACATGTAAAAGAGAACAAAAGAAGCAGAAAGCTCCAGGAGGACATGAACATAAAACTACAGTGACCCCCACAGTGTCGGCTTCCCCCACCGTGTCACTCGGCCACATGCAGTCAGCTCAGCAGGTGGCGGAGCCCCAAACAAGACGGCTGGAAGAAGAGGAAGTGGTGGGCTACAGAAGCTACAGTCCCTCGTTTTACCACAAAGAGGGCCATCTCCTCCAGCAGGCCCACTCTTTCAGAGAGCCTGCTTACAGTGGCCCTCACTACAACTGGGGGTCTGGCACCAGAAGAGACAGTGGTGCCTTTTCCTGTCTTCAGTCTACTTCTGCACCTCTGACTTTAGAGGAGAAGACAAAGCAGCTAAGGGATGACAGAGAGGTCATCTCTTCTGTGTCCCCAGTTCAAGAGGTGGTCCTGAGGCAAAGGCCCCTGTTTACCTGTCAGACACCCTTTCAGGCTAACTCCACTCCCACCGTTTCATCGGAAGCATCTGGTTGGATCCCTGCAGCCAGAACAATTCCTGTCCCTCAAGAAACTGGGTCCAGCCGCAGAGTTAACGGTAGCCTTGCCCATGCCTTTAATTCCCTCTCCTCCATTCCTTTCATGGGTTAGTAAGTTTTTCTCTGTCGCAAGCAACACACAGCTTTCCATAATACATGCAGAAGAATCTTCAAAATGTCCCAGATCATACTTTTGGTCTGTACAGTACATAGTATATCTGGTCAGGTTTATGCATTGTCTTGTGGCATCATCAGTCTTCAACAGAAGCCATGCTGTTTTTTGCTGAAGAACTCTTTATTATTTTTCTCCCTAATTACAGTACTGTAAATATCTAACCTCCACATTCTGTTTCTGCTTTTTGGGGAGCCTTAAATGTTTCAGATCAACAAACAAATGTTAATATCAGACAAAAATAACCTGAGTAAAGTTAGCTAATTTCTATAAGTCCAATAATTTATTGAAGCTGCAATAGGTAACTTTTATAGAAATGTATTTGTTATGGTTACTAAACCTGTCATATCTTTATATACAGTATGAGACAGATAATCTGCCTCCCTTCTGTGGTCCTACTGCTGCCTGCAAAAATACTCAGCTTGGTCAGAAACAAACAATCAGAGCCAGGAGGAGGGCCTTAGCATGGTCTGTCACACTCTTGTTTGCTCTGCAGAGAAATAATTCAGTTACAGCAAAACTGCTTATCCACTGTCATGAGGGGCCATGTTAAGTAGTTTGAGCATTCATGGCAGGCTCTGTTGTGGAGGAGGACGTGTAGTGAGGCAGAGAGTAAAGGGAAGGGAGTGGGTAACACATACACAATGGTGATTGACAGCATTAAGGCCTTATTTCTGGCTCTGATTTGTTGTCTCTGGGTGAGCAGTGTATTTTTGCTGGTGGCAGTTCGACTACAGGGAGGAGGCAGAGTAGTACTTTTTTTTCACAGATTATCAGTCTCATATTATACTCTCAGGAAAAAAAAAACAGACAGTTTAAAAAAGCTTTAAGTAGAAAAGTTATGATAACCAACCTGGACATAATGTAAAGGAGTACTACCATGGGTACTATGGATACCATGTTGATATGGTTTCTAGTCAGTTTGCTCTTGGAGTAATCTTGGTTGGGAAGGTTCACCGCTGTTCCATGTTGTCTTTCTATTAATATTTAACACCTTAGATGGGGTAGCTTGTCAGCAAATAAGCAATCTCCCTTGGGGATCAATAAAGTATACTCTGTTCTCTATTCCATTCTATTTCTATGGACAACTGTTAATGTTTTCACTTGAGTCCCAAAGCCTTAGCATAGGCTTTGCAAAACCTTTTCAGACTGATATTTGTCAGCTTTTCTCATGGTGCTTACATTTCTTTAGCTTTACGGATGATGATGATGATGATGATGATGATGATGATGATGATGATTTTTTTATTGTTCTCCTTTTACATATCTGGTAGCAGTGTGTGAAATTACTTTCAACTTTTCAAACAATGTGGTGATCAAACTTGTTCACAATTTAACTAAAAAACTCTTCCGTTTTCCAACTGGTCAAGGTGTTTGGAATATTTAGTTTTCCTTTATAATTAAAATGTACAAATTACACTTTGTATTTACTCAGGTTATTTTTGTTAAATATTAACATTTCTTTACTTATCGGAAAGATTTAACTTTAACACAAATCAAAACCACAAAAAATATGTATAGGAGTAAATATTTTTTAACAGCACTGTATAATTATTCTATTCCCCTTTACCTATGCAATACCAATTGCATAATATCCTTGAATCTTACCATGTGTTGTGCATGTGCACTATAAATCAGCACCTACAGGGGTAGAGGCCCATATGGTGAACATTGTTAGAAACAGAACGTCTGTGGAGGTAGGAAGAGTTTCTGCAAGAGCAGAAACTCTTGTTTTTTTTGTTTGTTTGTTTACTTTGCTGTCTTAACTGAAGCAGTACCTTTAAACAAGGAGGAATGACTGAGTGTACTATCATGCTGCTCACACCAAAAAACTAAACAACGGAAGGTGACCGTCTAAATCTAAGTAGGTGTCAAGATGCAGCCATCTTGACAAACAAACAGGATGTGCAGGATCATCAGTTTCTCTCTGCTGATGACGCCACCAACTTATTTTGTCATCAGGCTATTAAAAGAAAAAAAAACATGCTCAGTTTCTAACAGTAGTTTAAATAGTTCATGATCTTAACATGTTAGCAGATTAATGCACCTCCTAACACAAATAAGAAACTGCTGCCAATCCCTCTGTGCTTTTTCATGTCTCTGCTGTCTTCTCAAACTCCAGTTGCTCATGGCAGACGTCAGTTTGTACTGAGACACAAAGAAATGGGTTTCCTGTGAAATTGATCAGGAACTGAAGCAAACTAGAGAGCAGATCATCTGAAGAAGAAAGCACAGAAATAACACGCCCAATGGCCAAATACAGGCTTGTTGTTTACTCACTTTGAAAGTCTTCCTGTTCTGAAGCCATGCTTTAACTTTTAGGGATGATTTTTGCTTCCATAGAAGCTTGCCTTCATAGAAATTAACCAAAACCCACATGTGTGTTTTCTGAGTCTGTGTGTTCTGTGTGTGACTGTTCTCCTGTGACCCCATGTTTCTCACCTGTCACCCTGTGTTGTTCACCTGTAACAATGGCCTTCCAGATTATCCTGTCAGTCCCAGTGTTGACCACCAAGCCTGCTGTGTGTCGGCTCACTCTGTTGTGTCCAGTGGAGCCGGGGTCACCTTCACCTCTGTGGTCCCGTCCTCCATCTCCCCCCCTGTCCGACTTCGCTCTCAGGACTTCAGTGAGTCCCACTGACCCTCTAAAGAAATGCCGTCCTGTTACTTAGCAGAATTAAAACACATTCAGCTTTCTAGCACAGATGGTCCAATTCATCCCCACATTAAAAAACACCTCACCGATCAGACTTTTGATAACATTTTGGATACACTTATATAAGTTAGTGCTTTAATTGTTCGTTCAAAATGTCACAATATAAATCTGATAGTAATCCAGAGAATGAATATGGATAATGTGTCTCGTGTATGGCTAGTATGAGAAAGCAGATAGGTCTTATAAAAGCCTTATCTGCTCTTATAAAAGGTGGATCATTTACTCTTGACTTATTAACTACTTATTAATGGTTATGCAAAAACATGCATCAGGTTCATTAATTAAAACTTTCTTGTTCAAACTTGAATCCATCAAAAAGAATCTGAGTTATACAAAAACACTGAGAGAAACATATAAACTCCACCCTATTTTTAGAATAGCATATTAATGTCTAATATGCATAGTGTTTTCTGCATAGGATTTTATTGCATCTAGTCACCAAAAGGAATCAATTAATGTATTAGTAAACATGCTAATACATTTGACTTACTTAAAAAATAAATGTTACAGGGAAAAGACCATTTAGATTAAATCCCTTAACTGATAAAATTTTGTCAATATTACCACAAGGAGAAACACAAGAGGATATTATATCACAGGTATAGTGTAAGGATGTCCGACAAAGTACCCAATGACTATTTTACAAAACAAATAATAATGCCATATTTAAAAACAGTCACTAAAGGAAACTTGGTTAGTTTTCCTATAAAACTTTAAAAGTAATAGATTGACTAGATATTAACCAGATGCCAAATTGCAAAGGTGGCCAGAATTAGGAGTCCTCTGGCTGCTGAACATGAGGTACTTCAATATGAATACTATTTAAACACGTGTTGCCTGTTTAAATAATAATGGTAGTGTTGCTGTTGCTCAATTTGATCTCTTCAGTCAGAACAGCTTGTATATTACATTCTACATATATAACTGTTTACAAAACTCATATTTTAGTACATTTTAGTAGTAGTACCCTTCAAATCAGAAATTGATGCCACTCTGCCTCTGGCAACAGTTGCAGAGAGGAGAGCATTGCAGAAACTATTATGGGCAATGCCAGCCACCCTTTGCACACTGCCATCAGCAGCCAAGAAATCAGGTTCAGCAGGGGACTGCTTCTTCCAAAGTGCAGGACCAACAGACTTCCTTTGTCCCTCGTGCAATTAAACTCTGAAGGTTGGAAGGAGGGTTAACAGGAGTGTAACAGAAACGAGGATCTATAGTACTGGTCTATTAATGTATTAAAAAAACAAACAAAGAAACAAACAAAAAAAAAGATTTATTTGATGAATGGGTGCTGTGTGGGAGACAGAAACTGCAATTTCCCTGAGGGAAAATCCTAAAGGAATAAATAAAGTTTCTGTCATTGTTTCCCTCCTGTTCTCTCCTTTATCAACTTTACACTGATTCAGCACTAAACGCTTGCAGAGGTTATATGAATGTTTTTCCATATCTATTTGGAAAGCAGAAAGAAGCAAAAAAAATCAACTTTTCAAACCCTTTATAAACACTGTAAACAGATGCTGGAGTTTACTTAAATATTCTTTGCAGGGGAAAACTCAAGGTTCCAATCTATTTTGAGTTTTAACCGACCTAAGTAAAGGTTATTATAACAACGTCACCATTACAAGCACTGATAATCTCAGCAGTCCTTGAAATATAACAATAGTTGTCTAATCTAATGTCACTCGGAGGCTTTTTCAGCGGAGTAGTCAGAATAGTGAAATGTTTATTTGTGTATGAATAATGATATTAATGGTCAGTTTCTTTATGCTACAATAATTATCTGCTGAACATCGCAGTTAGGAAAAATGAAACTGATCTGAAGTGAAAATTGTATTTATTCCTAATGTAATCTACATTGAAAATTTTCAATAATTAATTGAAAATTGGAAAATATTAATTAAAATGAATTTAACTGAACTAATTTTGAGTTTTTGTTCTTGGAAAACATTCAGAGATGACAGTTGGTGTAAACAGGTGCTATATTATTTGTCCTTGTTACTGGTGTTGCATAAGTATACTGAGGTGTATTTTTTGTCTCTGTAGGAAGCTTTAAAAGTCGCCGCTCCTCTTACCTGCTGGCCATCACCACTGAACGATCCAAGTCCTGCGATGAAGGACTCAACACTTACAGGGACGAGAGCCGAGTCTTCTCGTGAGTTACAAACTTAAAAACTGAGACACTAAGAGTAAAAAGTCCATCTTCCTGGATGGAAGAAAAATGCAGGTAACCCCTACCTGCATTTTTCGTCTTCAGGAAAGGGTATTGTATGCTACAACATGCTACTGAACAGGAAACATACATTATAGGGCCAAAAGTATTTGCTCACCCATCCAAATGATCAGAATCAGGCATTCCAATCACCTCCAGGGCCAAAGGTGTATAATATTAAGCACCTAGGCATGCAGACTGTTTTTATAAACATTTGTGAAAGACTGACTCGCTCTCAGGAGCTCAGTGAATTCCAGTGTGGAACTGTGACAGGATGGGCAACAAATCCAGTGGTGAAATTTTACTCGCTCCTTAATATTCCACAGCCGTATTATAAGAAAATGTAGGTGTTTGGGAACGACAGCAACTCAGCCAAAAAGTGGTAGGCTACGTAAATTGACGGAGCGGGGACAACGAGACACATAGTGCAAAGAGGTCATCAACCATCTGCAGTCAATCACTACAGACCTCCAAATTTCACGTGGTCTTCAGATTAGCTCAAGAACAGTGCGCAGAGCTTCATTGAATGGGTTTTCATGTTGGAGCAACTGCATCCAAGCCATACATTACCAAATGCAATGTAAAGCGTCAGCTGCAGTTGTGTAATGCACACCACCACTGGACTATAGAGCAGTGGAGGCGCATTCCCTGGCATGACGAATCTGTCAACCTGATGGACGAGTCTGGGTTTGGTGGTTTCCAGGAGAATAGTACTTGTCTGACTGCATTTTGCAAAGTGAAAAGTTTGGTGGAGGGAGAATTATGGTGTGGTGTTGTTCTTCAGGATCTGGGCATTTCCCTTTGTTCCAACAAAAGGAACTCTGAATGCTTCAGCATACCAAGACAGTTTGGAACTGGCCCCTTCCTCTTCCAACATGACTGCACCAGTGCTTATAGCATAAAGATATGGATGGCAAAGTCTGGTGTGGATGAATTTGACTGCCTGTCGAGTTGAGTCCTGACCTTAACTCGATAGACCACCTTTGAGATGAACTAGAGTGGAGACTGAGAGCCAGGCCTTCTCGTCCAACATCAGTATGTGACCTCACAATTGCGCTTCTGGAAGAATGGTAAAAAATCCCCATAAATACACTCCTAAACCTTGTGGACATCCTTTCCAGAAGAGTTGAAGCTGCTCTAACTGCAAAGGCTGGACCAACGTCATATTGAACCCCATGGATTCGGAATGGGATGTCACTTAAGCTCATATGAGAGTCAAGGCAGGTGAACGAATATTTTTGGCAATGTAGTGTATATGTCACAATATTCACATATTACATGAAAAATGTATATAATTTAGATGTTACATGATAAGTTTTAATTAAAGCAAGGAAAGTGAAAGCAAGCAAATTTATACTCCAAAAAGAACTACTAAAAAGAAAGTTTAACTGGTTACTGACCATCAACACTGGTCACTGACATGCGAGTTAATACTTACTTACAAATATCTTAGCACAAAGTAATAAAGCAAATTGGAATTTTAAATTCATAAGTGGCTCCTAAACTATATGAACATCAAGCCATGAATTTACTGGCTTCAAAATTAGAACACGTACAATCAACACTTGGATTTAAGTTAGAGAACTAAAACCAGAGAAAGCTTACCTTGAGTCAAGCTCAACACGGTCTTATTTCCCCGCTGATTCTGCCAAGCCCGTTCCCTTGGCTGTGGTTTCGCTGGATGGGAGTTAGGGACAGTGGGAATCTCGTTCATCCATTCATGCACGTCGCTAATTAGATGACGAGGCATTTGGCTACCTTATAGGGGTTATCATTACTTTATGCTTTATTCAGGAACCATGAAAAACATTTCAATACCAAAGGGTGATGATAAACCATTTTACTGACACTGACCTGATCTCTGTGGCACTAGTTACGTTCTTACCTTCACCGTGAAACTTAAGGATAAATAGTTTAGGTGAATTTTGTTTTTATTTTATTTTGTACTGATTCATTCAATGTGTTTTTGTCTTTTATCTGTCGAACAGTAAATTACCAAAAAGAGTCAAGAGCTTTTTCACTGATGGGGTGAGTTATTGTAACCATCTGTAATAACCAGGCCAGATGACAACATGAAAAACCCTTAACCTCTTAACTGTAATGTCAAGTCTTTGGACAGTTTGCGAGCCCAGGAGGACCCCCACTCGAAGCGCCACTCCACATCAGAGTTGGGTACCATCACCTTTAGTGACGTCCGGAAGGAGGGCTGGCTACACTACAAACAGATCCTCACAGAGAAGGGAAAGGTAAGGGTCCGTCTATTTTCAGGCAATTCATTTTGTTCAGCGGAAATGGAAAAACAAAAACAGTAGTTTTTTTCGTTTTTCTTTTATTGAACGAAAATCGGATAACTCGGCTCGGCTCATTATCTGATTTCCCATTTAGTGCACTAAACGGAAATAGAAAAAACGGATAACGAGCACTCAGTTTCTACTTTCATGATTTCCTTTTTGATAAGTGGTCTGACCCAGAAGTTCTCTCTGCCTGGCTCACACAGGGGCCATCAGTGAAACGATCTTGATCGTTTCAAGATTGTCTGTAGAACACTGCAGCATTTTCTGCCAACTGCAAGTCAGTTTAAGTAATGCTCCTGGGAGAAACAAATAATACCGGAGATCTGACCACCTAGAAAAATGGTTAGCCTGAGTGTTTAGTTTAGTTTTTTTACTTTGAAAGGACAGAGCACGGCGGCATGAATTTCCACACCAACCTGCAATCCATACCTCTGTCATCTCCGGACCAGCAAGATGGTCCATTGCACTGCACCACCAGCAGCGGTAAATAGAGCAGTAAAAAAGTTTTTGTCAACGTTTTTTGACACAAAAAGTTATTTAAAGATGTTTTTAGGCGAGAAAGTAATCCTCATAACTTTATCTATCCACTTAGTTAATCCAAAATTAGCTAATCCAAAATGAGGCTTCTTTGAAATATGCTCTGGAGTTTTCAGGGAACCATAGCTCCGCTATTAAAACTTATTATTGGGCCAGGTGGCTCCAAGCTAAGTGGGCGGGTGGAGTGTGTGTTCCCCACTCAGGGGCACAACTGCATACTTTCTGAAGTGTATGCGAACAGGTCATCGGCATCCCCCACCCCACCATCTTTTGTCCCCCCCAGGTTTAATATGTCCATACAGCTCTCCCTTATTCATGCACTTTACTTAAATTAAAACCATCATAGTATTTAGGTTTTTGTTGCCTCCCCAATGTTATTATTCCTTCCTGATATGTGAATAAGTTGCAGCCTAGAAAGCAATTAAAAAAGAATGAAACAAAAAATAGGCAAATATTTTATCATTTAATATATAAATGAGCCAAAGAGCCACTTCCACCAGCCTCTAGAACCACCTTAGGGCTTCAGGTCTGAGGCTTTTTGTTAGCATGTTTTCTATGATTCTTATAGCTTGATAGGAAGTCAGCTGATCCAAACTGGCAACATCAGTAAAATAATAGTGAAATCACATTGACCACAAAACACTGTAATTGTAAAAGATAAAAATTTTTCCTACACAGAAAGCCCTAACAAACGTAGAAAAAATAAACGGTTTCTCTTCACAATATTTATTTATTAACCAATAACCTATTAATATGATTTGATCTTTAAATTGCCTTTTCTAATTTTCGGTCTGAGGAGATGATTGAGGGATGAAGAGACTCTGATGTCTGGTTCTTTGGGTTCTGGCGGGCCTGCAGTGTTCCTCTCCTGACCCATCATTCCCAGACATCAGACCACCAGTCGGGTGGTCTGCAGACAGAAAGAATTTGGCCAACCTTCGACCTACAGTGATTTTCTCCACCTCCATTCTGTCTGATATCATACAGACAGAAGGGATCTGTCGGTGTTTCAGTGTCATTGAATATCCCAGACACATTTTCTTTTTAAATCGCCCCTATTCAACTTCACTGTGATTGCTCACCCTGGAATGTGTGTCTTCCTCCTCACGTCTGTATTTTTGCCAGAGGTTTTACTTCTAAGGTGGAGAATCGGTGGACATTTTAAAGACGCGGGTTGACAGCAGCTCACTGCGGCTGCGCAGTGTCCATCTCTAGGCAACCATGACAACAGCTTCCGGGGGTCCTATTTAGCTCCCGCCACGACAATTTAGCTGACCTTAATATGTCCTGTTTTGTTTTGGTCATTATTGTTGAGATCTGTGTGACAGCCTGTATCTATCAGACATGTAAAGAAATACGGAACAAATTGCGCCCGGCATCGGTTCAATACGGTACTCAACAATTAACAGTCAAATATGAGATGATTCTGTAGTTTATAGGATGGGTGGCAACATAACAAAACTACAGCCACCTGTCATTTTAGGCTAGCTTAAGCTAACCTGGATATTTACAACCCTCCTGTTGATACACTGACATTACTCACCTATTGTCTTTCAACCGCTTTGAAAAGCTTTTCTTCATCCCTCCCCCTCTTCCTAATTCTGTTTTGCGCCCCAGAGTTTTTTTTTCTGCCGCCCCATCTTTAGCTCCATATTGTCGACTGCACTACTACCATGAAAATTTAAAAGGGGAAAAAGAAAACGCGCCTCAGTGCAATCTCGAAGGGGCCCATGCCCAAGCTTCCTGTATGTATGTGTGTATGGGGAGTGGCAGCGGGGGCGACGAGAGGGGTGGTGAAGGAACAGGGGATGGGGGGTGCCTAATCAGTGCCATTCCTCCACTACTGATCATTTCATGCATGCTCAAACAGCTGTTAAGTACATAAAATGCTGACTAGAAAAAATTTCCCCACATCATTTTGACACCCCTCTAGTGCAGCGCCCTTATGCGTTGCATACAGTGCATACCCACTTTTTGCGCCACTGTCCCCGCTAACCGCAGCCTGGTCTGGTTAAGTCACCATGTCATATTCTGCTGCTTGTTATCTGTTCGTAGTGGCTCAAAATGTGACATGAAGAGGTTAATGTGTGCCTTTTGATACGTGTATCAAAATATAATAATCTTTTCTGAAGAGTTCTATACTTCTGAAGATAGTATCTTCTAAACTTTGCCACAGTGTTTTCTTCCACTTCCAGTTACTAATCTTCCCTTCCTCATGGATTTTTTTAATTTGTAAATTCATAATTTTTTTGTGTGTGTGTGAAATATATTCTTACCTTCGAGTGGCTTCTTATGTACAGTGTGAACTTTTTAAAATTTATTTGTATTGTTTCAGGCAGGCAGCTGTTCAGGAGGAGAGGCCACAGCTCCAGGTTTAGATGCTTCCCAGAATCTCCCAGTGATCCTCTTCCTCCTCCTGACATCGTCCTCTTCACTGTGTCCTCATCTTTTATATATACTTTGGCACACTATTTCAAACATTTCCTACTTGGAAGATTTGACATCCTGACATAACGTTTTATAATCGGTGAATGTGTGGCAAAACCTAGTGGTGGAAGAGGGCTGGGGTTAAACTTCAGGAATGTTATCTGTTATTTTTCAAACCAACTCCAGGTCACTTCTTTGTTCAATCAATAATCGGTTTATTCCGATTTAGATTTTCATGCTTCGAATGTTGAGACAAGGACTGAGACACAGACTGACCAGGTCAATAATGCATAAGAGCTCACATAATTCAATAAGGCAACATAACCTTGCCTTATGTTCCTACTTTGTTTTGTACTCAAAGCTAAAGTTGTTTCTGAATGTAGCTTTGATTCATTAATCGAAGCTACTTTCGATTAATGAATTGAATGTAGCTGGCTAAAGGGCTAGTCCACCCAATTTTTTACAACTTTGAGTCTTTAATCTGCTCAAGTATTTTAAAAACTACAATTCAAGACGCTCAGAACGTTCTGCCAGTCATTCAAACCCTACAGCTTTTTACATTTTCCTTTCTGAATAGCATTGGCATACCAATTCTAAGACTCATATGAATTAAATAAGTAATTCTATACGTGACAGGTGAGCATGCGGCTTTAACACTTGGGTGGTGGGTTTGTCAAGGTGGGGTGACTGTTACAGGTATGAATGGCACTGTTACTGGCACATTGGCTTCGTCTGTCAGGAAGTTGGGTGCTCGTGGTTGTCATAATTTCTGTTGATTGTGTTATGTTGCCTTATCAAATTATGTGAGCTCTTATGCATTATTGACCTGGTCAGTCTGTGTCTCAGCCTTGTCTCAACGTTCGAAGCATGAAAATCTAAACCGGAATACGCCGATCGTTGATTGAACAAAGAAGTGACCTGGAATTGGTTTGAAACAAGCATCGGACAAATGTCATTCCCCGAGTTTAACCCACCACTAGTTTTTGCCGCACATTTACCAATTATAAAACATATGTCACAAACAAGCACGCAGAAAAGTAACCAAAATATACAATGAAATTGTAGCAATTCCCAAATCTAGGAAGGATGAAATGTTTGAAATAATGTGCCAATGTTATGAGAATACTAAAAGCTTTACTAAATAATTGTTTACTTACAGAAGAGGATTACGGTCACGAAAAATTCTGACTTTAATCTCAAAATTCTGAATTTTTTTTTCAGATTTCTGACTTTAATCTAAAAATATAATAATCATGTAGGTGTTAGCTAAATGTTATGGGATCCTATAGTCCTCTTCCCTGGCTTACCACCTCTTGATACTTTTCACACTTTTATCAGTAAAGTTTGACTGTCCAACAAAACATGAAAACCTTTATCCTCTTCATGAGACTATTTGCTTATAAATTATCGGTCTCAGCTGACTAAACATAATGAACAAGTTTTTAGTTGATTCTTTCCATTATTCCTTTGCTCTGGATTTATAAGCAAGAAACATTAAAATAATTATTTCATAATCAATTTTTATCAACTTGTATCTAGCCAGTTAGTGCTTTATAACTGGATGATTTATGTACAATACTTTCTAGACACTTACCAAACTTATTTTAAACTCATATCTTACAAATAAACAGCAATAAAATGTATTCATAGAAATGTATTTATTAGTGTAACATACAAGCAGATATTCAGCCCATGTTTGGGGAATCATGAAAAAATATTCCTATAATTTAAGTATATAAAAGATGAAGACACAGTGAAGAAGACGATGTCAGGAGGAGGAAGAGGATCACTGGGAGATTCTGGGAAGCATCTAAACCTGGAGCTGTGGCCTCTCCTCCTGAACAGCTGCCTGCCTGAGACAATGAAAAATAAATCATTTTAAAAATGTTCCCACTGCACGTAAGAAGCCAATCGAAGGGAAGAATATAATTCACACACACATATTTTCACAAATATGTTTCTTAATATAAAATTACAAACAAAAAACAATTCAGAGGAAGGGAATATTAGTAGTTGGTATTGAAAGAAAACACTGCAGAAAAGTTTAGAAAATAATATCCATATTATATTTTGATACAAATATCAAATGGCACATATAGAAACACATGAAACACTTCATATCACACTTAGAGCCGCTACGAACCGTTAACAGGCAGCGGAAAATGACAGAGTGACATGCCAAGATTGGTTATTGGGGAAAACACACTTCACCCGCCCGCTGACCCTGGAGTCAACTGGCCCATTTAGGGGGGCTATTCTGCTCCGAAAACTCCAGAGCACATTTCAAAGAAGCCTAATTTTGAATGAACTAAGTGCATAGATGAAGATAAAAACATCTTAAAACAACTTTTTGTGACAAATTAATGGTGTACTCACTTCTGTTTACCACTGCTGCTGGCGCAGTGCAATGGAGGCCATCTTGCCCAGGTCCGGAGACGAGGAAGGTATCAAAGACAAATGTCCATGGGAGGTATGACTGCAGGGTAGTGTGGAAAGTAACGCCTCCATGCTCTGGCCGTTCAAAATAAAAAACTAAGCTAAAAACTCAGGGCAATCAATTTTCTCGTTTGACCAAATGTCCAGTATTATTTCTTTCTCACAGGAGCATTACTTAAACTGACTTGGCAGAGTTGGCAGAAAATACTACTGTAGCACTACGATGTGGGATAAATAAGTGCTACCATGAAATAGGAGGTCGTGGGTGGAGAAAGATCAGAATACTGGGAGGGAAAATTGTAGTTTATTCAACCTTCATTTTATCCGAACAGAACCCGTCTTCGGCCCTCCTAAAAAAAAACAACGGAGAAGAAGGAAACAGCTTCTCTTAAAGGCACAGCACATTTATTTGAAAAGGAAAAATAAATCATCTTGCACTACAGTATATAGCATGTAAGCTGGATGGAGAGAATTTTCGCGTCAGACCACTTCTCAAAAATTGAAATCTTTGAAAATCAAAATTGAGCGCTCGTTATCTGTTTTTTCTATTTCCGTTTTGTGCACTAAATGGGAAATCGGATAACGAGTCGAGCCGAACTGTTATCCGATTTTGTTTTAATAAACTAAAATGAACAAATGAGTCTAATTTAGTTTTTTTACTTTTTTCATTTCAAATGAATAAATAAACTGCCTGAAAATACACACACCCGGTCGTCATCCGATTTCTTATTTTGGTTTAATTAACAAAACAATTTCTCTATTTTTGTTTTTTCATTTCTGTTGTAAAAACAAACTGCCTGAAAATACATGAACTGGTAAGCTACCTGCTTATGTTTCTAACCTTAGTCCCATGTGCTCCTGTGGAACCTAATGTACACGTGGCTTTATGTACGTTTGGCAGGTCTTAATGCCTGCTGAATGACAGATTTAATATATTTTCTGATGTAAACCTATCGCCATATTCAAAATTTTTATTCAAGTTTCACATTTTTGTTTTGCGCTTTTGCACACTATTGTCCCAGAAACCTAAGGGACACCTAGCCTTCCAACAAATTAGAAACAAGGAGTTTAGGGGAGCTATGCTGCAGCGAAAACTGTCTAGGGTGAGCCCACACCTCGCCTGTTGACTGCTGGAGAAGGGCAACAGCACCTCTTGCAATCCCTACTGTTAGAAATGGATGGATGGAGTTTAACTCAGCTCAACCCATGTTGTACAACACCTGCTTTGATCATTTCTCTGTTGTTCTTACTGTAGAAGCTAGGAGGCAGCATGCGGCCTTGGAAACGTGTCTTCAGTGTGCTTCGCCATCACTCCCTTTTCCTTTACAAAGACAAGCGTGAAGCAGTGCTGCATGGCGCTGGGGCAGGCAGCAGCCAGGATGAACATCCACCAGTCAGTATTCGAGGCTGCTTGATTGACATCGCCTACAGTGGAACCAAACGAAAGCACACTCTGAGGCTGACCACGCAGGACTTCTGTGAGTACCTGCTGCAGGCTGAAGACCGGGACGACATGCTGGCGTGGATCAGGGTCATCAGAGAGAACAGCAAATCAGATAATGAGGTCAGAAAAAAATCTAGTCAGTGCACCACAGGTTTCACAAACATGTCCTGAAATCATTTCGGTTGTCCTTCCTTTCTAGGAGATTGGACAAGTTCTAATCAACAAGAAGCTGAATGACTACAGGAAACACAGGTCAGCATGCTCCATTATACTTAGCCAAAAGTCTTCCTCATCTGTATTACCTAATCAAGTCCCTCCAGGCTGGAAGTTTGTCACAAACTGTAATTTGATCTTCACCTTTTACCTTACGCCTTAAATTCTATCGGAGTCATCTTTCTATCTGCTGGAGATGCACAGGTCAAAGGTCAACATCATTTGGGGCACAAAATCTATTCAGCAACTCAGGCTGATAACAGCCTCATCCCTTCACATGAACACTTTGGAGAATCAAAATGCAGGCAAAAACTATGACCATGAAACTTACCAAAGAGGAGGAGCGTGAACTTTTGTTAAAAACCTTTTATTAAAACTGAAGACAAAGTGTTGTAGCAGCATTCCCCCTCCACCTTGTTCTCTCTCTACTTCTCCTTCTGAGAGGGTGAGACGAGCTACCATTATTATTTACACTTATCATAATCATATTCTGAGTTATTAAAGACGTTCTTCTGAAAAGAAAACTGAAATCATCCCTTATTTTATTTATTTGAAACCATAGTTGCGGTTGTTCATTCTTGCAAGTAAAACAATATTAATGTACTGTGGAGAATTCTCCATTCTCTATGCTAGGTTTTTGATGTATGAGGTTGAAGAAGAGTCAGTGAGTTGAATTCATGAATTCCATTTATTAATACCAAAATACAATTGGTCCATTCTGACATTCTGCCTTTAAGAGCTAACAGACAAAATGGCATTAAGCAAAAGTTGGTAATTCCCTTTGTTAGCCTCTATCTAAGCTATGTTGTAAAGAGGCGTTCCCTAGTGTGTCATATCCTTTAACCCTAGCTTTGAGGGCATTTCCGAACATGTCATTTCCTTTAGCTTTGCAACTCGCTAAAAGAGAGAAAGGCAAAAACACAGAATTATTTATTCTCAACAATACATATTTTGCTTTGGGTCTTATTCAATTACTCAATGTGTTTAGACTTCATTCTTTAAGACTTCCATGCATTTAAATAAGGAATAGTCTCAACTAATTTTATAAATCTGCAGGCTTGAACCTTACTTCATCTTTTTTTCAGGAAGCCTGCTGTTCCTCTTTCATGGCTTGGCAACACTCTCTACCTGACTATGATTTATGATTAAATACAAAAATAACTAGAACTGCAAGCAGTTATAATGGGTTCCTCGCCTGACCCAGCAGGTCCTTCCCCAGGCAATGCCCCCCTGCGCAAAGTCTCCCCGCTTACACCTCCCCACGCACTTCCTGTCAGCCTGAGTATTGCTGGCGCTCTGTGCAGTTTTTCAGGAGTTTTTTTGTCATGAAAGGTTTCAAATTCAGGAATCCTGAAAATAAATGTACTGTGAGTCAACATTCTTTATTGATGTTCACTATAACATGTAAACTGTATCTTGTACCACTTCTTTCAAACAGGCCGATGTTGTATTTTGAAGAGGATTTAATTTCAAAAATGTGAAACTGAGATTAGACAAAGCACAGTACAATACTTGGTATACAAAACATACTGTGGCGAATAAACATTACTTTATATAGATACGACGGCTTATATGGTTCAGATATCTTTAATTTCCCCATAGATAAAGTTAGACAAAATCAGACATGTTATTGGCATGTGGATTTGGCTTCATTATGTGGCCAGATAGAATTACTAAGCTATGGTGGGAATATGTTACTATACTGGAAAAAAAAAAAGAATAAACAAATCAAGAAAACACTATAAATCAATGTACTGAAAAAGAACAATAATAAGTCATTGTAATATGATACATGCAGATAGCGCTGCATCTATCCACTATATTTATTTAGAGGTCCTAAATCAGGGGTGCCCAAAGTGGGTCCTTGAGGGCCGGCATCCTGCATGTTTTAGTTCTCTCCCAGGTGGTAGAAACAACCATTTCAGCATGTCAATGTTCTTCTTAGGCTTCTAATGAGCCATCATTTGATCCAGGTGCATTAAACCAGGGAGAACTAAAACATGCAGGATGCTGGCCCTTGAGGACCCACTTTGGGCACCACTGTCCTAAATGCTTCATATGGACCAGATAATTGGATTTAGCGCTTTCGTGTGGTCAAAAATAATTACTGCACTAGAAGATGTTTCTCTACAAGACAAAAATCAACAAATCACTAAACAAATGTATCAAAAAACCTTTTAAATCATTATAATATGATACATGCAGGCAGCAGTGCATTTATCCAAATCATACCACGACCTTAAAGATAGTTTGTGGTCAAATATGAAGACTAAAAGTATGAGGACCAACGGGATACCAAAAGTTTTTAAATGAACAAAAGATCTGGTTATTCTGAGTGAAAATCTGCAGGCATCCAGCTTGTCTTTTGTAGTTCAGTAAGTTTTGCACAAGGTTCTGTCAGGTACATAAATAAACTTATAATCATTAGCAAAATATGTACTATATACTCATTGGTCTTCCATCAACTTAGAAACAGATCAGCCCAATAATGAGCAAACTAATTAGACAACTTAGTAGCTTAGATAAAGTAGACAATTAACCCTAACCCTTAAAAAATACTCATATCTACATAAATCTACCATTAAGTTCTCCCCACATTTATTATGTAAACATTCAATATATTGTAAAGAATTAGCTAAATATAATAGAACTTGATCACTAGTCATTTTAAACTACAAATAATAAAAAACACTTTAACGCTTAATTACGGGTTGCTGCACACACACACAGAGCTATCTTGAGCAGCTTTAAACCACCTGAAACTACTAAAACGTCTGTTTAACTTCCTCACAGTCCTCATGCACTCAGTTTCTGTGTCATCTCGCTACTCTGGAAAGTCCCATATTTTTGAGGCCTTCTTCTTTTTCTTTTGTTTTTATTGGTGGATGGCAACCAACTTAAGGTGCATTTACCGCACCTACCGGACTGGAATGTGGTCATCAATGATATTCAGAGGGAATTTAATAATACACACCTCAATAGTGTGCATGAGTATGCAAATTCATACCCATACACACTCATAAATATATGTACCTATGTATATGTATGCACATATATATATATATAGTTTTAAATACAATTAAAAAACCTAGAGTTTTTAAAAAATCTAATGAATTGATTTCTAACAGAATTTAATTTATTTCCTAAAAGCTTTATCATAGAAAATCCTTTTTCTTCTCTATTCAGTGTTGACTTTAAATACTGATGTTCCTCTGAATACTTATTGCATTCTAATAAGATATGTTCCACTGTTTCTATCTGATTACAGTAATTACAAGTCCCAGTTTCATGTTTCCCTATTCGAAATGGAGAACTATTAAGGCCCGTATGACCAATTCTAAGTCGAGATATGACTACTTCTTCTTTCCGCCTTCCATTCATACAACTATTACCCCCACAGTATTTTGAATTTCATATAAATGTCTACCAGTATCATGTTTATCCGATTGTTGCTGCCAAACCTTCAGGATTTTATTTTGAATAATAGATTTCCCCTCACTTAAAGAAATACTTGAGTTAATATCCAATTTCAAGGCCTGTTTAGCCTATATATTTACTTCATTTCCTTTAATACCTACATGTGTATGAGTCCAGACAAATCAAATGAAACATAAGTGACATATACTTATTAATAAATCTAATCTACAAGACTTGACAGATTTTATACTTAATAATGCAGCTTGACTATCTGATGCAATTATAGATTTATTTGCTTCCTTAACATTATCATCAAGCAACCATTCCAAAGCTTAAATAATGGCAGATAATTTGACTGTATAAATTGCTAAATAATCTTTTGTTCTCCGTTTAATCATGACTTCATGGTGAGGGATATTCACAGCTGCTCCTGTTCTGCCACTATTTGGATCTTTAGACCCATCTGTATAGATAGCTGTGCTATCTTTAAATCTTTCAAAATAATTTTTAACTATAACCCATTCTGTAGTCTTTGCCTTTTTAAGAAATTTTCCCAATTGCAAATCAAACAATGGTGTAATAAAGAACCATGGTGGAATTGGTGACTGTGGAATCGTAAAACTATACTGGAACTGAGTCAAACCTACATTTTGAGCTTTTATGCCCCCAATCCATCCAAAGCTATTATAGTTAGATTTATGATGTTCACAATAGTCCTGCAGCGCAGTCTTTGTTGGATGACCAAAATTATGTCCCTAGGATATAATTATGGTCATTAATTCAATTCTTCTTAACCTTAAAGGAAGCTCACCAGTCTCAACTTGTAAAGCAGCTAAAGGAGATGATCTGAAAGCTTCACAACATATTCGTAATCTTTGTGTTTGTTCACTATCAAGTTTTCTCAAATTAACCAAGAAATTGTGATTTGACATAAATGTCATAAAGTATTACTGACTATACTTTAAAAATTATGTAGCTTTCTTATTAAAGCTAAGGTTTAATCAGTTGTCATAATGAAGACATTTTGAATAATGTCAGCTTTGTATTAAAAGTGTCACGATTTACCGAATGACACTTTATGACAAGTCATAAATATTCATGAAAACTTACTTGTCTTCATGACAGTTGATATGCCATGTTTATGACATTGTCATGATAGTTTTATTCACAACCCGTCAAATAAAGTGTTACCCCTATTTGTTTGAGCTTTCCTTATATCTGACTCAAAGAACAGCACTGCATCCATTGTATTTCTCCCTGTAAGAAAACCGTTTTGAAAAGGACAGAGTAAATTTTTACTTTCAAGAAACTGACTGTTACAATTTTCTCCATTATTCATTCTGTTCATTTACTTCATTAAGATTTTGAATGGTCAACTTCTTGCTAGAATTATACAAATTAATCACTGAAGTCTGACCATTTCCTATCCAGATCTTAACAACTATTGATTCATAATTCTCCCCTATTGTTTCCACTTTATACCATCTTGCACAAAAGTTGCCACTCCCCCACCTCGTCTTTCCTTTCTGCCATTGGGGCTTGCAAATAAGATGAGGCTTGACTATGAAATCTAAAATATATTTCTTAAATTCTAGACCATTACTAATGAGACTTCTTGCATTCCACTGGAATATAACTAACATAAGAAGAAGGGTCACCACTGCGTGGTTGAGGTTGAGAAGATTGCGTCTCATTTAGTTTCTCCTTAATTGATTCCCAGCTAGCATTCTTAAAATCAAGATACTTTTGAGCTGCCTTCACAATTATTTGATTTTTTTCCATTTTCCCTTTGTGTTTGGGCAGTGCAATTTATAACCTCCACCATGTATAAAACAAAATCCTCTTTGTCATGAGTAGAGTGTCATCTTTGATCCTGTTACATTCCAGACAACCAGGATTTCATTCTTCTACAACTGTCACTTTCTTTGATTACATCATTAATTGAACTGATACTTTTTTAGCCGCTTCTAAATAAATGATCCCAGTAATACTTGTAATTTTCTGTACTTTCCTTGCTCTTTTACTAGCTACACATCCCCTGAAACCTGACCTATGTCCAGCTCCACATTTACAGCATTTCGAAGGAGCTCCTTCCTCACATTTCCCATATTCATGATCCCCAGCACATCTCTCATACTTCACCCTTACATACTGCCGTGACATGTCCAAACTTTTGACATTTAAAACACCGCAGTGGTGGCTGAATAAATGGTCGTACATCGTAACTCATATCCCACAAATACTTTGTCTGATAGGGTTTTCTCTTCAAACTTCAGCATGCTAGAAAATATATCACTCCTTTCTCCATTTTTGGAGAAAGGAGTGATATATTTGATCTGACTTTATTTGACTGATTGATTTTATCAGTCAAATAAAATCAATCAGTCAAATTTTATTTGACTGATTGATTGAATGTGCATCTTTCAGCAGCAAGGCATTTCAAAGTGCTTTACATCATGCAGCTTAGAATCAACATTCAAAACATTACATTAAGTCAAGTGCCATCATTAAATTCGTAATTGGTGATGTTTCAAATACAACTCTAAACAGGTGGGTTTTTAGTCGAGATTTAAAGAAAGTCAGTAAAAAAATGTGTTTCAGCTGTAAAACAGCTGTAGCACATTTTCATTTGCACTTTCTTACAATTTTCATTTGCACTTTCTTACAATTTTCATTTGCACTTTCTTACAAGTCCAAGCAGCACATGATTTATGGAGCTCCGGTCACTCTACTGCCACATTGAAAATGGTGGCGACGTAAAGTAGGACTCAGTGTTCCGTGAGATGTCCAGTATTTATGTCTATCCTGTTGTAGACTGTTTGTGGACCAGATAAGGTGGGTTTGGCACATCATGTGGCCAAATAGGTTGATTACACTAGCTGTCCTATGTGGCTGTTTAGAATAGCTTTTAATACATAGAAATATTGAAAACACCCCTAAAATGTGCCAGTTTGAGGTAAAAATCTGAAAATTACACCAAATAACGAAACTAGCTTATCCTTTGTAAAGTATTTTTCCATGCTGTTTTGTTGAATAATAAATGCAAAAAACATTAAACATTAAGAGCATTTAGTGTGAAAGTTTGATTTTCTGATATTCAAACAAAGAAGCTCAGATTCTCACCAAACTTTGAAGAATGACTGAGGCTGATGTGTTTCACTAGTGTGAGCAGTTTAGTTAGGATTAGCAAAGGATTTTGGAAGATATAGATTTTTGTGTTGGAGTCAAACTTAAAAAAAACAGAGTGAGAGATACGTCCACACATAGAGTGGATGAAATGTTCAGAACATTTCAGAGAATGCATCCTGAAAATTTGAGTTCATTTGGATGAACTTGTGATTCTTTTTAGAATTTTTTGTAAAGTTTGGAGGTCAGATTAAGCATTTTTTGCGTTTTTGTTGACCTCCCTGCAATAGCCAGCCCCACTCTAAACCTCTCAACTCCCAGGGACTGACTACTGACCAACTCTCTGTCTAACGGGTCCGTAAAATCTCTAAACCCTCAAGTCTTACTCCGAGACAGGTCTAGGGAAGATAATCTATTCAAGCCGGCAACGAGAAAAACTCATCTAGCTTTAACTATCTTCATTCCAAAAGTTATCACCTTTTTTAGTTGATGAAGCAGTCAACTGAGTAGCCCTGCAATTGCATAACTCCAAAAACCACTCTTGTTAACGGTAGCTCTCTCTCTATCAATAACGAGCACTTGTTA